>AJFK01000230.1:0-31691 GCA_000467715.1 Hysterium pulicare CBS 123377 | reverse complement strand
TAGAATATTATTATTCTAGTAGTAGAATACCTTTTTAGAAAGGTAGTAAGAAAACTATTAAAGCTACCCTAACTATTAAAGCTGCATAAGCAGCGTTAGGTTTTATATATAAAAGTTCTGGTGTACTCAACCTAAATGGTGTACTAAGCCCGGGAGGGCAAAGACGGAGTCTTGGCCGGTTGGGCGATTATATCTTATTGTGTTTCTACAGTGAACTCGGGTTGGCCGTGAGGACGAACGACATCGGGTATTTCTGCATTATAATACTGATGGTGTAGTTAATGTTGGTGCTACCCTGCATGCCTCCTCTTCCTCTAGGGAGATTCCTACGGGTGAAGTTGAAGGATGAATTTGAGCTGCTAGTGGCGCTTGAACTGGCTAAGAGCGTATACTAGTAGTACTTTTGATCTATACCGTGTGTAGTGGAGTCTAACTCTACTGTCGTATTCTAGTCTTAGTTTTGGAGGGCTTGTGTCACTAATAAATTGTATGCTTTTAAATCAAACGAATTACTTTATGTCTACGAATCGGAGGCCGAGACTAGAGTAGTTAGATTCTAGATAAAAGCTGTTCTACAATATTATCTATAATGGCAGGAAAGAAAAGACGTAAGTACGACGATACGTCCTAGGCAGTGTTGATACCGGTCCAAGCTTAACTATTGGCTTTATGCCATCTGTGCGTGATTAACAGGGGTCCGCTGAAGATGAAGCACCTTTAATAGATATTCGCCTCATAGGTCTTAGCAATGGAAATAGCTATCAACCCTAGGCTGGAATTAGTAGGTATGTTTATCCACGATGTCGTTTATTACTCTATTCAGTGTGCTAAAATTTACCTCAAGCATGCAGTCCAACTGTCCTCCAATACAGCCAACGGTAGAGGACACATTCTACCAAAATCTCTCGGCTTAATGATGATAGGGGTTACGACTTACGCGCGATCAAAGAGCTGCTCACTGTGTCCAGCAAATCTAGTCAACTGGAACAAGTTCTGAGAAGCGCTAGTAGAGAACCCTACTGCAGTGATCTGTCTAGGATTGCCGCTAAAAGTACTAATGTATCTCTTCGTCCATTAGAAAGCATGTTGCACGTCCCATAAAGCTGTATTAGAAGTTATATACAACGAAGACGAAATCTTTGCTGAGGTTGAATGAGCTCTCTAGAGTATTTTGCGATTTACTTCCGCCGGTGAACCCATCTCCATACGTCCATATCATTACTAGCAGCTTAATGCCGTTACCGGAGGCATTTGCTGGCGCCCAGACATCAATGTAAAGGCAATCACCTGTGGAGTCACACCTGACGTCTGCGCTAGCTAACGTGCCAGTGCTGGCTTCCGTTTCGACTGGCGGCCACTCAGGCTTGGCCGAATGAAGGTCCCGGTCAGTACTGCGGCAAAGCGGACATTCTGATACTTGTAGTAGCCGAGCGAGCTGTTACCAGCGATAGATATAAGTATGCAGTAGTCGAGAGGGATCGTCGGCATGGTGAAGTTTGAGGTCGCTGTTGGTATGGCCGAGACCATGGAAGGTCGCGGCATGATGACCAGGAGCTTACTACGCTCATCACAGCTCGGAAGATGGATCGTTGTTTCAGGGCAGGCTATAGCCAGAAAGTCTCGAATCGAAAACAGATCTTCGTCACTTAGTATTAGCCGTGATTACGTAGCACCTGCTAAGGAAGAACGGGGTTTAGATGTGAGCTTGCACAGCTCGTCACGCTTCTCGGCAAACCCGTGCTCGATGGCCTAGAAGTTCTTGAATGATTGAAAGTGGAAGGGAAAAGCATTAAAAACCGTTCATAGACTAACATGCTTCTTAGTGGTCTAGAAATGGTCTAATTGTTCAACTGTGAATGTCTCTGTATCAGATCATCAAGTGAGTTTCTTGCAATGATTGTGTCTCCTCAAGCACTGGTATGTGAGTTTGTCCATATTGCAAGGAGCTAACCTGGGTGAACACGCGGTCAATTCTCGGATTCAGTCCATGGCAATTTTGATGAACCTTGGAAAGACGAACGGGGTATCACCTTGATGGTCTACTCATACATTTGGTCCTTTCTTGCCACCGCGTGCTGATTGTCGATAGACCTGTCTCGATGGTATTCGCCCCAGAGAGGAAGATGGGTTCATAAGAGATAGAGTTGGCAAGGACCTGATCTTCTCAAGCTAGCGTCTTTGGTAACGCAGGAACCCCGTTGGGCCGTGCGTCCGCCGCCATCTACATAGGCCATTGACCCTGCTGAGCGACTGAGATTGGCAGATTTGGCAAGACAAAGAACTCCCACTGCTAGTACGTCAGCATTACGCAGTACAGGTTGAATCCGATGACTTTGACATAGGGCATCCGATTCGAGCAACCTCTCGAATTGTGAAGGTGCGAAGGATACGATCTGGCAATCAACTTTCCAGTAATGGAAAGTGGCAAATACGGGGCGTTGAAAGGATAGTATGTCGACCTCCTTTCTGAAGGATTACCGACATGCTATTGCTGATAGGAATATTTCCTCACCGTCATGTTCCTGGCTGTGGTACCGCAATATCAAATGCCTTCGCCTTGGCGTTTTTCTATCTCGGCATCGGCATACCTCATTCGGAAGCCTGAACAATACGCGGCCTGAGAACGGGATTACAGGAAATTAAGTTTGACAAGAGCTCAACGTTCATAACACCCACCAAGGCCCACAGTGCGCAATTTCTGGTTCTTTCGAGTTTAATGTAGTCACATTTGTCGCTGGCACTCTCCTGTGGTTGAAGCCTCCTAGCTCCTGTGCTCGCTCAACCTTCCCGAACACCGAGCCGCTCGGCAAACTTTCCCCCAGCACAGCTCCATTTAGTACGGCCAAGAGCACATCCCCCGCAAAATATAATGCCGAACGGAGCGGCCCAATAATTTGTTACCAGTATCGTACTCTTTCCGATGCCTTTAAACATATACCGAGCGCAGTTTTTGGTGTAAGGCTAAGTGAAACGACGTCTGCGAATGGACCACCTGCGCGCATAGGCGTCTGGGGCTTGAGCTTATTTGGAGGGGCGGGTATAATGACAATGGGGTGAAGCTGGGGAAGCGGAGGCCGTGAAGAGGATTAGGTGCGGGCGAGGATCGAGCATGAGTCGGAAGAGTCGTGTCGAAATAATATATAAAGTGGGCTGCTTGCCGTAACTTTACCGTGGTATTGGGCTCTGGCTTAATGGTGCAATAGATTCGGCAGGCCTCGCTGAGTTCATTTATCCAGATATTGTCCCCTTTTTTTGTTCTGTCTATCAGGACTCAACAATTCGAAGGTAGTCTGAAGCATGGCACGCAAATATCTTGGTGGCTCTGGGGAGCGGCTGACTGTATGGATATCGATTGCTGCATCAACTGTCTTGATATTTTATGGGTATGATCAGGGTGAGCTATCCCCGATAGTAGATAGAACGGAAATGCTAACAGTTGAATAAGGCGTTTTTGGAAATGTTATTATCAACGAAAATTTTCTTGAAACTTTCGGTCACCCTTCTGCAGATATGCAGGGAACAATGACAAGTATTTATAATATCGGTTGCTTTATTGGGTGAGTACACATGACAAACTCATAGAAGTCGAGGTGGTGGAGTTCAATCGGTGTGATAATGAGTTGGAGTCGCGCTTCACGTTTCCTACCCATTCAACAACAAAAGGCTATGCGAACGACCATTCCGGTGTATGCGTAGTTCGGAATACAATATTTTTTACACCTAGTGTGCATGGAGGCTAACAAGAAGCAGTGCTCTTTCGACAATCTGGACAGGAGATATGCTTGGCCGTCCTAGGGTGATAATTCTCGGCTCATCAATCATTGCTGTGGGAGCGGTGATTCAAACTGCCAGCTATGGCGTCGCACAGATGATGGTGGGCAGAATTATAGCCGGGCTCGGAACTGGTATGAGTACGTCGATTTGCTTCGTCACAAAGCACTCTATTACTAACTGTATACAGATACGGCTACAGCTGGAGTTTGGCAGGCCGAAACGAGCAAGATGCGAAGTAGAGGGAAGCTGGTGATTATCCAAATGGGTTTCTTTTTCTTTCCGCCCCCCAATCGCTGCCCATACCTGACAATATATCAGCCAACTGCATCACGGGGTTCTCAATTAGCAATTGGCTCACCCTTGGATGCTCGTTCGCACCAAAGGACGTTGCGTGGCGTCTACCTCTTGCCTGCCAAATAAGCTTCACGATCTGTGTCTACGCTTTGTGCCCCTTTCTTCCAGACTCACCCCGTCTTCTCATTCGAAAGGGCAAGTATAAAGAAGCCTACGAAGTTATTGCTGCGCTAGAAGGCCATGGAGCAACGCCCGACTCGCCGTCCGTCCATGCCCAATTTAATATTATTAAAGATATTCTGGACCGAGAACAGGTGTCAACCTACACATGGTGGCAACTCATCACCGGTCGAGGTCCGGCTGGCGTGTTACGAAGGATGATTCTCGGGGCCTGGATGCAGGCGATGAACCAAATTTCTGGTATCAACGTTACAAGCTATTGTACGTGTTCGATTCCTATGCTTTTGAAGAGAGTCAGTTCATTCATTCAACATATTGCTAGACATGAGTTACATTTTCATCAACGCCCTCGGCATTTCCACATTGCTGAGTCGCATTCTTGCCGCTGCGGGGAGTGTTGATTACCTCGTTTTTGCTTGCTTGGCTTATTTTGTCATCGAAAGATATGGACGCCGGAGGGTCATGATATGCTCTGCGGCAGCATGCTCGACGTGCTGGATCATTATTGCCATTGCACTAGGTATATCAGCCCATGGCGGAAATGAGTATAAGCTTGGCATTGTTGCCGTGTCATTCTTCTTTGTCTTTTTCGCGAGCTTTGGGATGGGTGTATTAGGCGTCCCCTGGCTTTATCCCACAGAGATCAACGCTTTGGAGTTGAGAACCAAAGGGGCGTCATTGGCAATGGTATGCACACGTCGACGCAATCGAAGATATCTCTTACTTGACACTAATTGCTATAACTAGGCCACAAATTGGATCATGGTAGGCAATGCTCCATCGACAATAAGCACACGTGCTCCGGCTTAGAGTTGCGGCGTGGGGGTAGTACGACTTTGCTGACACCAAGGTAGAATTATATGGTCGTACAGGTTACCCTGCCAGGAATTAACAATCTGGGGTGGAAGTTCTGGATCATTTGGGCAGTCATCTGCTTCGCCTTCATACCGATCACCTACTTCTTTTATCCCGAAACGGCCAATAGGACGCTTGAAGATATTGATAGGTTCTTCGAGACTAATCCAGGAATCTTCATTAACCGCAACAAGATCGCCGTGCAGCTTCAAAGACCGACTGAGTACATTGAGGCAGACGAGCGAATTGCTAGGGAAGAGACACGGTTCGCGGTTAAGGAAAGAGCGGGAAGCATCGGCATAGACCACGTGGGACACTAAAGAGACGGTTTGAAGGAGTACAAACTACATTAGAGATGAGAGTGTCATAACGCTCGAGCTTGATGGTGTGGGGATCCCTTACTTGCTTGGATGCAGATATGAGAATGGAAGAATGATAGACCGTTTCTAGAAGGTTGCATGTTCTACATTTGAGAGATATTCTGGGTTACACAAATAGCGGATGATCTGTCGGTGGGCTGCGGGAGGCTTCCGTTTGGGAAATGTTGTTGGGAATGGCGCACACAGCAGCTGCAGCCGCTTCGATTGGGTTTCTGAGCATGTTCGCATGATCAAACCTTCGGTGAGGGCGAGCAGAGATACGGGGAAGCATGACGGTGGCTGAAATTCTCTTCGATTCACCTACTTTTCGCCCTATCGTGGGTTTATAATCTCAATGCTTCAGCCGGATGGAACCTTCTCCTCAACCGAACGGCGGGGCAGCAGCCAAGCCGAAGATGCCGGGCAGGATGGTGAGGTGCATACTGACAAATATATCTAATGGTTGTATTAATTAGTTGAAGGACGGCTATTATGCTTGAAGCGTTTATGACGTCCATTGCATGCCAAACAGCGGCCTACACACCGACCAAATTGCGGCCATGCCGATCAAACAGCAAGCACTGTGGCACGCAGAGTTTGCTGTCGAGTTCCTCTCGGGTCCTGTCAGTTGCTGTCAGGATGGTTAGCGCAAAGGGCGTCTGCTGCAGCGGCCATTCACTCATTGTACACGCGATGCTGGGGAGAGACGCGCTTCGTCGTAGACGGCTCGTTCGCCGTGTTTTCTTCCTGACATGGACACAGGAGGGACCGCCCGCCCCAAAACAGCACCGTCAATAATGAACACGGTGCGACCTCCGTCGTGGCGCGCGTGCAACATGCAAGGCGGGCCATCTCTTTGCGCTGCCGGAGCGATTTCAAAGACGCTTCTCGCTCTGTTGTTCGTGGTGGTGAGGTTGATGGTGCGGGAGAGAGCTCGCTTGGCCACCACCCTGGCCGTTTCGCACTTGTCGGAGCTTGACACATCCAACGTCGCGTACTGGTCGACCTCAACCTACCTTCACCATCCTGGGGCTCTCTTCTCAATCGAGGAGATCGCAGCCAGGGCCTTCTGAAACCCACTCTCACAATGAGTTTCGCCTTGCGAATAGGGCTGCTCGTAGCGTCCACCATCTGTCCCATGCCGGCACTGGCCTTGCCCGAGCCTTGATCAACTGATGCTTGAATCTGTTCGCTATGTGGAGATTCCTGCTCCGCCGCAAGGGAGACTCGAGATGCTCCAAGGATGCGACTCCAGCGATCCCATCTGGCTCGCAAGGCATACGACTTTGGCCGAATGAGGTTGCGAGTCCTCCTAGATAGAGGTAGGGCCCTGTATATTCGCACCCTAGACAACCCACACCCCTCCCCCTCCACCCCCTCCATCCCCGTCTTCCTCCTCCTTCGGGTGAACGCCTGCACCGCCTGTATCCGAATGCCCCAAGCTGTCGCCGTTCCAGATCTCTGCAGCCAAGGCGCCTCCCGAAGCTGAGCTCAAACCAAGCGCCCAGTAGGTTCCTCTGCGTCAACTCTCCAACATGTCATCTCATCTCATCTTCGCTCCACGGAAACTTCCAAAGCCGTGTTTTCCCATATAGTCCCACAGTCCCTCAAGCTGCCGTTCCTTTTACTTTGGCCTCGTCACTCTTTAGTATCCCCGCCCTATTTTTTATCTACACATTCATTAGTCACTGGAGCGTGCTCCTTTCCGCGCTGGCTGCGACGAAGGGTATCTATCTCCGTACATTCATTTAATTCAGCGACTTCAAGCATTTCTTTTGTCCAGTCCACGAGCTCCAAGTCGTACAGCGCTATCAACTAGTTACATTCTTTCAACTTACTATCAGTTTCCGTCCCAATTGGTACGTTCTCCGCGCGCTGCTCCTCCCTTGCTTTGCCTCCCCTCCACGGCCTTGCCGTGCAAGACGCACGCTGCTGTACGCAGCCAGCGCCGGGTCATGCACTGCCTATTTTGGTCTAACGATTACGCAGTCGATTTTCTTCAAGACAGACACTAGGGCAATATTGAAGATTAACGAGGCTAAAGATGGAATTTAATGCGGTCCAACAGTAAGGCTGTTTGATATCACCATATTCACTTTGAGCTTCAATACTGATCATAATGTATAAAGATATCGACCTTCATCTAATAGATCTTACACGATCACCCAAAACCCCTCTCGACATGCGCCGCAAATAATGTATCCATATGGGAACCTTCCCCTACAACCCCAGCAGACGCATAGCCATCCTCATCCTAGACCACCTCAATCGTATCCAACCTGGGCGGTCCAGCCAACTCATAATCCATACAGCCAAATGCAAAAAGGCCCGTTGACGAGTAGCAATGAGGGCAATGCTACTATACCATCCATAGATAAGATCGATGTGTCCGCTGTACATTCAGCTGGCATGACTGCTCAAAGCTACCGCAACAGTGTACACGTAGAGCCATCTGCTACCACTGACTATTTCCCCGGAACCGTCATTGATACCAGTAAGCCTTTTGTTGACCTTTTAGGGCTCGACCTAACACTTTCGACAGGCTCTTGGGGCCAAAAGGTCTGTGAAGAGCTGGAATCCTTTCCTAGCATGGATCCGGACATGTCGGAATTCAGCCATGGCCTGATGGGTAACGACGAGGACACCCCAATTATTGATCTGAGGCAGTATCACAACCTTGAGCACGATGGCGACAATATGGCAACTTTTAATCCGACCGCCTCTAGACGAATGTCTGAGTCTTCATTTTCAATGTCGAGTACGGGCGGCTTGCAAGAAGTATCTACGTATGAGGACATGTCGGCATCCGAGGCGGTTTCATACGCGTCAGATTGTGAACCTTGGAACAACCTTGAACCTGCGCCGAGCCTTCTCTCGCCCCTCGCCTCACCAAGACGCACGCAGCACGATTCGGTGGTGAGAAGTGGTAGCCGCTCCCGTGCCTCACCTGCGCCTTATAATAACATGCGATCGTCGCCATATACGATGGAAAGCAGCCGCTTCAAGAGATGGTCCACTGGACATGCGCCTACTTCGACCCCCTCCGGCTCCAGAACTATCAGCCAGGTTTCGGACAGGTTCGCTACGTATGGTCCACGCCTGAACCCTCATCATTCACTACCTGCATATCCGCCGAACGCCTTGAGTAATTTTCAGTTGCAGACCCAAAACGTTCTTTACTCGCAACCTCATCCTCTGCAGTCAAGTAACCCGGCACTGTTCGCCTCGCCGGACCAACCATTCCATTTGGAGGTACCTAGGCCTCTTCCGTCTCAAGGGCTGTTCCGCTTGCTGCAAAGCAATGCGGACCGCCATAGCGGTTGTTCATCGCATTTCGCAGATCTTTCAGATCCTCCAGATCTGTATTCCTCGCTTCATGAAGAGCCTTCAAATCCACCAGAGTCAGACATGAATCCCTCTGACCCAGACCTCGTTCCACATGAACAGGACCTTCGCTTTGGTGGGGATTTGTATACCCCACGTTGGGTCCGCGGTCATGGTAACAAGCGAGAGGGCTGGTGTGGACTCTGTAAACCCGGCCGATGGCTTGTGCTCAAGAACAGCGCCTTTTGGTATGATAAGTCCTTTACTCATGGCGTCAGCGCTGCGACTGGTGCTGCCTTCCAAGGCCCTCAGGATACGAGGCGCACGGAGGGTAATTTGGATGTTTGGGAGGGTCTTTGTGGAAGCTGTGGCGAATGGATCGCGCTTGTGAGTAGCAAGAAGAAAGGAACCACGTGGTTCAGACACGCGTATAAGGTATGATTCTCATGGCGAGGTTGCATTTCCCTGATGCTAATTTATTATCAGTGTCACACACACCCAAAGGTAAAAGACGGCCCTAAACGGCGCCGTGAAACCTCGCACCAAGTTCGCGCACGCGCCGTCTCTTCCGCATCAGCAACTTCATCGTCATACCCTATCACCAAGGAATCGTCACAGGACTCAAATTCGACTTTGATTTCGAACCGCCATGCTCAATCAGTGCCACCAATGCCAATGCCGTCGATGAATACTAGTTCAGCATCCATGCAATCACAATCGATGCACACGACTATCGAGCCGAAGCAGGAGCCAGTGTTAGGATTGTTCAGCCCACCATTGCGTTCGATTTCTACCTTCTCAGGGCAAGGCCAGTTGCAAGGTCAAGGCCCGGGTCAGCAAGTCAGTGAACCAGAACTAGTCGGCATTAAAACGACGATGACCCCTCTGAATAGTTTAGCGGGCATGATATAGCGTCATATGTGTGGTATGATGCTACTGCCACAAGCCTTAAGTCAATTTTGGCGGCCATGTTGTTTTATCCTTCACTCCATTCTATTTTTGTGTGTGGGCTTGGCGTTCGACTATAGAGGATTGTAGGTGCATTTGGGGATTGGGTCATTTCATTTGACAAGCGAGCGATTACTTTCTTTACTCATTCCCACCCAGTATCATCTCTTTGCGGTCATATACACCAATGCATTCTGGCGAAGGGCAAGAGGTTTGCGCGATCAAAGTGCAACTGTGTTCTTGTTTACGGGCGAAGGAGCCTTGATGAGTGTATGACCTCTTTATACCATTAAGTAGTTAGCTAGCGTTAGGTAGGTAGATCTTCTGTTGAAAGAAGCACTCTGCAAATGGAAAATTTCAAATTTTAACTTGATTCTTTGCGATCTTAGCATACATCTCTACTTGTCGCAAATCTGACGTTGAATGACTTACTATGGACATTTCCCAAGTCTTGTGCTAAGACTTCACTTGACTTCAATATCGACTTTGACCTCATTTCCACCCCACCTCTAGAACTCCTCATTGCTCAAACGCTACTCGGAGCATCTCTGCCTGGGGCATTCTACACTCGCAACCCCTTCCCCCACTTGCCTCCCAAGCATCCTAACACCAGGGACCCCTGAAACGGCTCGAAACGCTTCGCTTCAGGCGTCGATCATGCTCGTCTTACAATAGAATCCAAGTCACGGGTACTTCAGACCGCCTCATGCGAACAGGCCTGTAACCTGCGACAGATTCAACTAAGCCAATAACGTTAACTTCGGCGATCAAGCCCGGTAGAAGGGAATTTGGGAAACACTTCCTTGGCGGATAGCTGAAAAAGGACGACCCACACTTGGCCGGCCCCAGGCTTCAGGTCAGCTCGGTGAATGTGAAGCCAACTATGTGGGTCCTGTTCCGGCTAATGGCAAGGTTGGTCGGATAATTATAGCTATGATCGCTGTTGTTAGTGAGATGGTGGGTTGAACTCGAGTCAGTAGTACAATTTAAAGTAGGCATGAGATGAAAGCCTTAAGGCATGGGATAATGCAGAAAATTGTCTTCTGGAACAGCTGCAGAAGCAAGATTGACAAATTCATCGGGCCTTACGGCTTTGCGTGCATACAGCAGTGAGTTCGCCACCATACCGCCCCAAAAGATCTGTGGGCACAGAAAGTAGTGCATTGCCGATTATGTACGTCAGAAACTCTGCAGAATATGGCGCGTGCGGGACCTGGGCTACAGGCCATTTTGAGTAATGTGCGTATTCGACTTCGATGTTGGAAGTTCAAGCACCATGATGGAGATCTATTCGGACCGTTAGAAATGTAAATCTTGAGCGGTGTGGTACATTCTGGAACACTTCTCGATTCTAAACGACTTTAGCCGTATATATGCGATCACGCTGCTCGATTGCCACGTTCCTAATTGAAGCCTAAAGGACAGTGAAAGCAATGCGCCGGATGGTGGCGGAAGTTGATTTTTCAATTCGCAGTCCTTTCTCCAGCACCATTGTGTTGACAACGTTGTACGAAGGTATAGCATTGATGCTTATGCTACGATCACACAGCATTCGAAATACGAGGTGGGGATATACAAGCAATGAGCCTATGTATTTTTCACGTCAGTGTAATCTCCACGTACGGCGTTGCAAGTTTACTACTCCGTGATATTGATCAGGTCATATGCGTTGTGATAGCGACAAGACGGGAGTCTGGACTTTCCAAAGATGATAGGCGTTGTTGAGTTAAAAATCTATGCCACGCAGGGCCTGTGTATTGTGCAGAGACCTAACGTCTGTACCAAGCAAGAATAACTCGACCGTCTGTTGTTTTTAAAAAGCGGTGCTAACAACCCGTTTCGACGAGCAAACGCTCTTTATTTCATCGATCGGTGCTCTTTGGTAACAATGCTCAGTTTTCGGACGTTATCAAAATTATGCCGGTCTGTCTTTCCCATTATCTCCACGTTTGGACGTTGGGCGAACTAGTGCACTCGTGCCGGCGTTGCGAAGCAGCAAATACCCCAACAGAGAGGATTGCAACGACCAGGCGCTGTCGGTGAGGGCTCAATGCCGGGTTCGATCTACGCAGTGTGGCTACCAGAGTAGCCGTTTCGACGACTAGAGAGGCTAAGAGGTGGACTCAAAAGACTTTCCCGTAAAGCCTGATGGCAGTAAATGAGATGGATAGGTAGGAGAGCACGTATTATTTTCCGCGCACGAGGACCTGTTCCGCTATATAAAGACCCGAGACTTGTCAGTAAGATGAGGCTATTTACCTCTTGGTTCGATGCGCTAATATACTATACCACTTCCAGTACCGTGGAACATGTTGTTTGACGATGGAGGTTTGTGAATAAGACACCCAAACATGTCTTAGATTGTCTTAATAGTTTATTTGGTATTCTGTTTTAGACCTTTCTTTATTCTATTCTTCTATAATAGTAGAATAGATTACTATTGTAGATGAATTAACTTGTGTATTTACTAGCATCAGCTACTTATCTTTTTCGTTTGAACATCATGGTGTACTAGTCATGCCCGAATGTGGCTTGTGGTCATTGCGGTAACAGCACCCGACGTCTCGTCTGTCGTTCGCCATTGCAACAGTCGTTGTACCGAGTCTAGCAGCCGCTTGTTTTGAGCCCGCAACGCCGGACAAGCTTTCGTCTCGTTAAAGTTGAGGGATAGTTAAGACAAATGGTGTCTTTTCTAGGTAAATGACGTCGCAAAGGTTTGGAGGTGCCATCAAGGCCGTGGTCCAGCGTAGAGTTGTGCGAATGGGAGCTGTAGCTTCCACTGAAATAGGAACCTCTAATGGATCTTACATGTGAGATATCATGGGGATTTGATGTAGAGTAAGGGTTAATAAGATAGTAGTAGCTTAGAAGTTGTGGCAGATTTGCATGATCTGGCATGAGACTACTACGCGTTGTATACTGCGCAGGGTGAAGGCGAGGGACGAGATAATCAAGCCGTGAGGGCATTACAACTCTGGATAAAATGGCATTGATCATAGAACTTTACAATCGATTAGCTCTACAGGAAAGCATTAGCAAGTCTACACAGTAAAGCGCTGAAGGGGCTCTTGGTTACCACAGACATGAATACATTGCCACTTGAATGATTCGTTCCCAATGTGCAGACACTGAGAGGAGAGGCAAATAGACGAAAACACTAGAATGTGATTGATATCTCGTAGAGAAACGGACAGGCTAGAGCGAGGAAGGAGTATGTAGTTTCATAGCTAACGGAACTGCCACATTGCGAATGAAATATAGCTCTCCATTGATAGCATCAAGTTTACGATGCATCATCAATGCGCATTTGTGAGAGGGTGGTCGAAGAACAGAGCCAACCTAGGGAAAAGGCGGATATGAAGGAAATAATGGAGATGATATGCGGGTTTGTTGTTGTTTCCTGGCGCGACGGAGAAAGATGGAAGCAAAAGCTTACATAACCAGAAATGTGCGGCTCTTCGGGCTTGGCAAAGTCAATCTTTACTTAGCACTTGACGACCTCCCACGAGAGCTCTATCTTCATCAACGCCATCTACCATCATCACCTGCGGGCTGAAATACCAATTGTTAGTGATACAGATCTACTTGCTCGGCTGCATATTTGTCAATTGGCCAAAGGATGCGAGCTAATGTTGAACCTCCCAGGGCCCATCATGAACTCCACACGACTCTTCCGCCCGCTCGCAAGAGCTATCCAGCGACCCGCCATCCTTCGTCCATCGACGATGGCTCGCCCTGCTTTCGTCGCTGGCCATGCCAAATCCAACCAGATTGCGTCTCCCGCCGAGAACAACAAGGGAATGGTGAGCGTTCACGATGCCAATCCGCCTGCACCATTGCTGATTGCCATTGCTACAGATGGTCTTGCGTTCGGCCATGCCCCAACTCATCCCCTTCTTCTTCGTCAACGAAACCACGGTCGCTTTCATCCTCATTCCATCCCTTATCTACGTACTTTCTAAGTACATTCTCCCCCAGAGAGTCCGCATGATGGCTGCGCGCCTCTTCATCAGCAAGCTATAGCGGCGGACATGTACTTTAGATTCAATATGGACCCATTCGATATCATTGCGCCAGATTCTAGAGCGTAGCGATTGTAAATAGCACTGATTCGGAAAATCGGATAGGGATGTGAAACCTCAAGCTTTGTATGAAATGCGTATTTGTGTACCTATGCCTGTGACGAGCTAACCGACAACCGTGCCGTACATAATAGGGCTCTTGGATTCTTGGGATTATACCTGTTGCTGTACCCTCGGCTCGCAGATGTAGACATTTGAACCGCAACCGTAGGTGCACACCAGCTTGTGGCGGGCTCGGGCACACATTTCATTGAACTCCATCCCTTTCTACCCTCCCATTGTCAGTACTTCCCAGACACTGATGTACCTTTGTGGACGACATGTCTGGTCAAACGCACTACTCTTTCTGCCTTTCATTTATTTCGCGAGTCTTCATTCAGAATCTTAGACGAGCAAGATATCGGACGGTAATATCCTGCTTATCGAAGCATCATAACTTATGCTCGAATTCAGTGACCGCTCAATCTGGCCTTTCTAGCATGGCTGTTCTCAGCATGAGTCCTGCTACCATGCAGCAGCCCAGATCTAGTACGAGATACCACATATGCCTCCAACAGCGACATTGGACGTATATATCCATGGAACATTATACTCTAACAATACATACACTTTCATCTCTCAAATACATCATTCTTAGTGCATAAGTTGAATGGCCTTCACTAGGGCAGAGATGGAAGTCAAGAGAAGCTGGATATCAAAGTGACGGCCGGAAATCACCTGATCCAGGCTCAACACAGTTTCCCAAAAACAAGATAAAAGGCGAGCGCAGGTTCTTCACTTCGTCACTCATCCATCAAAACAACCACAAATCGTCAAAGTCCACCCTACAGGTAGGTCCCCATCCCAGCGCCTGTGTCCGATTGCAATTGAATGGGTCGCGGTAGTGGAAAACCCATTGCATTAGCCAGAATATCGCTGACTTAGTGTACTAGCAGTGCCAGCATTAGAGAGCAGTCATTATGAGGCCACCGGCGCGTCAGACGCGCAACGGTACGTAAGGTCCGGGTTACAAAGTCTATGTCCCCGTCTTTGTACTTTCCCCTTATATGTTTCCTACCTACATCGAACTCGAGCGGTATTTGAAGATTAGAAAACTATAAACAGAAGTAATAAACGGGTTCTGGCACTACCAAAACTCCTTTTAGAAACTCATGCTAATTATACTCCCATCTTTAGACATCTGCTGCGACACCAATCCGCAACATACAGCTTCTCCTCGACAGGCAACAACACAGGTAAACGAGAGAAGGTCTTCGCTCAGCCATGTCAAGTATCCTAACACAGATAAGACCAAATCAATTGTCACATCCATCAGCCCGAGAGAGAGCTCGAAGAATTCGACGAACCGATCCGCAAACGAAGACTATTATACCGAACGGCGTAATAAATCGGATTATGGGGAGGCTCTTCTTCAGGAAGCCGATGAAGAATTTGAAGAAGATTGGCTTGCTCATGTGAACAGAGAAAAGCCTGCTACAGCCAATATATCTGGATCTGTAGTCGACGCGAGCGAGGACGGAGGCACGGCGGATGAAGAGGAGGAAGCATCGACCTCGGATCAGAATGATCCCGATGGTTCTGTCTACGCCCCGGTCGGATCTGTACCTGACATGTCGACTTCAATACAAGATTCGGACGTCGAGATTGAGTCAACATCTGTATTCGAGTACGAGGAGGAGGATGATTTAATTGACCCATCCAGTGACGAGGAAGACAATTCACGTACTTCACGCTTCCAGCAGTTTGGATTTCAAAGCTACGGACCCATGGAGACCGACTCAGACTTAGCCGACATTTCAACAGCAACTGGGGATGGGCTTCTGAGCTACGGAGCAGAAGATGCTTTCCATTCCACAGAGGGTGAAGTCAACAATGTACCTTCCGAGAACGAGAATGACCGCGAACTATACACCTTAGCCGTTGGCATGGAAGCCAGAATGGATGGAGTGGAAGGGGAGTCTGGCATCAGTAACCCAATGGAACATGACGACGAAGAAGAAGAGCATCTCGATATGGCATATATGGACGATGATCCCGAACTTACAGCCAGTTTGGAGGCCATAATCCAGGAATCGATAGCAAGTAACCCTGGACCTCTAGGCAATTCTTTCTTACTGGAACCCTTATATGCTTCACATTTCGAACACGACGAGTACCCTGACGGAGACTATGTTGCATGTCTTCCCTTCCACAGTCGTCCCCGCATTTTCAATCATCGGGAGACGAGGGTTTTGTTGAGGGCACTGACGGTTGAGGCGAGAGTACATCCAGATCGGGGGGTGGAGGAGAATATTGGTCATGCTGCCGTTAAGGAGAGGGAGTGGTAAGGAATGAGGATTGGAGTTCGAACTGAGTACTATCGCTGGATGTTTACCGTTCGACTTCTAAATATCATTTGGATTCACTTTTCCCGAATTCCGATTCCGGGTTCGTGGGAAAAGGCCTCATGTTGCCGACTTCTACTAAATCGAGGTTTTGGAAGAAAGTGTCATTCATCGACGACTGCATGTTAGGTTCAGCGACATGGTTTAGACCTTTTCCTTTCCTGTGGTTCATAGTACTCTTATGAACCACTCCTTTTCAAACCTCACTACGTTCCCTGGAGCTCAAACCGCTCATTCAGACCTCACTATACCTCTGCGGTCTTAAATGCTTGTTCCGAAAACCCTGGCTTATAGAAAGCCCATCGACGAGCTCGGTACTATATTCCGAGTTTCAAACCCCTCATTTGGAATCTAAGGGCCATCGACCTTCTTGGGCCTTCTGGTTTACGGTACTCACAAGCATGGCTCACGACGAGAACCATTTTCGAGCAACTGTTATAGTTGTAATGGTTGGGCAGTGGCTGGAAGCCATGCCGCAGACCTCCCTATTCTTTGGCGGAAAGGGTAGGGGTTGGTGGACTGGCGCATGCCTGTTTTTGTTCCCTGTACATACGAAATCTTTGGTTTACTCTTTTATGCCCTCAACTCTTCTTCCCATCATCGAAAAAATTTGACAGCGAAAATTTGATGGGAAACCGAAAGCACCAACGATTATAGTTTCTATGGAAGCACGATCTCTAGGTACCGAAGTGACTAAATAAGATTTATGATGATACTAATGAATCTGCTAATGATGACTCTACGTATCTCTATATGGGTATTGTAAGTGCCTAAATATCCCACCTCGCTCTGGGCTAAACGCCGTAACCACGAAAGCCCAATCCAAATCAAGTGATGCAAATCATAGCCCATAAATAAAAGTAATCCTCTCATCACCGTCTCTCCCACCATCTCTCGCCGCTTCTATCCATCTCGCCACCCCCTCTAACCTATTCACTCCTAAGCACCACCTCGCAACCCACTCCACGACACGCCTATCTGATACAAGCGGGCCGCGTCCCTCGCACCGCTCCCTCTCAACATCCTCCTCATCCCAACCCCTAAGAAGAGCTCTCCTGCGCTCATTCTCCGCTGCCAAGTTCCGCCAGAAAAGCCAATAGCCCCCGGCCGCACACCCAACACATACCAGGGTCCACCAAAAAGGGACAATATAACCATCCTTAGCATATTTAGGTCGAAAGAGCAGTGCCGACAACACACCAGCTAAGTTCCCCCAACCATTGATACCGAGTAGAAGGGCACGTTTACCAGGGGACGGCGTATTCCCGCTTATCCAGGCGACTGTTAACGGAGACGCCACGAAACATCCGCTGATGAGGACGTTCAGGGCGAGATAGCGAGGAATTGCCCAGCCCTTCGTGTGAGGCATTGCCACTGTAAGGGTTAGGCCTATGATCACTACTCCCAGGCCCGTTAGGATGGGCATGATGCGGATCTGGTGACGGTCGCTATAGCTAGCGAAGAGGTAGAGGGTAATTGCACCGCAGATGAAGGGAGGTGCTGTCATGAGGTTTACAAGGGCGGGAGAGGCTCGCCCACCTGTTAGGGGCGCTAGGACGAGGGGCAGAAAGACGGAAAAGGCGTATATGGGGATGGAGCTGAGGATGTTGCAGAGAAGGATATGGTAGATTTTGGGCGAGAGCAGGGCGCTGAGAATGTCATGGGGTGTTAGGCCGCGATCGTCGGTTATGGGTTGAGAGGATGACGAGGCGTGAGATTGACCCAGGAGGCCGTGAGATTCTTCGTGGTTAACATCTTCTTCGTCGTCGGCTTTTGTGGCATGAGGAGATGCAGAGGTTGAAGAAGCTGGCGTGCGATCTTGTCTAATGCGTTCCTCTGCCCATGCTCTCTCCTCATCACTCAGGAACCAGGCCGTGCTGGGTCCATGAGGCAGCCAGAGGTATCCAACAAGTGCGACAATGATCGTTGAGATGCCTTCAAGCAGGAATAGTACCTGCCACGATTTCCAGCCATTATTATTATCTGGTAACGCTCCTTCTTCGTGATCACGTTGTTCGCCTGGGAATCGAGAGAACACAAGGTAGCTGAGGATGCCGCCTAATGCCCCGCCTATGGCAGCTTGCCCGTAGAAAAGACTGAGTCGCCGCGCGAACTCGAAGCGGGTGTAGAAGAGAGAGAGGAAGGACACCGTTACGGGATAAAATCCCGCTGCAGGTACATCAGCCATAATGACATCATGATAGGTCGGTTTCGGGGAGGAGAGCGGGTGGAGGGAGTTAACCCACCTTCTAGACAGCCAATGATAATCCGCAGCGTGAATAGCTGCCATCGGGTTTTCACCCAAATGTGTAGGGCTGTTGATACCCCCCACAAAGCCATGCATGATGGGACCCAGGCCACCATGCCATATCTTCTTCCGAGCGCGGCGCCGAGGGGTTGGAGGCTTACGAAGAAGGCAAAGAAGAGGGCGACGGCTGTGTTGAGGTCGTCTTTGTGTAGCCCTATGTTGGATGTGAAATGAGCGGATTCTGCATTTCCAATCTGATAGCGGTTAGGTAGCCGGATGAGAGTGGTGTTTGCTGGGAATGCTGCCTACATTAGACTTATCAAGTGAGTTGAACAAGAAGAGTAAAGAGAGAAAGGGAAGTAATAATACGTCCAGCTTCTTCACTGTATTCTTCTGTATGCGCGCATCGGGTCCGCTGTCCTGAGGCTCGTCCTCCATGGCGGTCCCGTCACGATGCGGCTCTCGGGGGTGCGGAGTGAGCTCGTAGGTTTCCATGTTAGCGGGTCAACAGCCAAGACCTGGTCGGTCCCATGAGCAGGGTGCCACAACAGAAAACGACCATGACAGTCTTTCGTATATCGTTGGGACAGGCTAGACTCGACGAGAGCCCGCATGCGATGAATGTTGTGCTCGTGATGTGCGCAACTGCCGCTGGCTCGAGTCCTGTGGCTTACTCGTCCCAATGGAAAAGGATGACGACGTGCGACAGATGCTATTGGTCGCTGGTGGGCAGTCTTGAACGTCGAGCCGGCCGTTCTGTCCCGCCTTTTCGTCTGCAGGGCCAACGCACGCATCCTGTCGTGACAGCGGATGTCGTGTTGTTTACTTCGACAGTAAACAATCAATCGTCATTCACGGCACTGGCACTGATACAAAGCAACGCCACAGTCTCCTCTCCAACCCCATGTAGATGATTTGTCAACATGTTCTGCATTGGATTGCGGAGGAGAGCACATTGCAAAGAACGAGGAGATGGGACCGGGGCTTCCATGTGGCCCAAATTTCTTTTGACTGCTGCAGAGAGGGACTTCAGCACACAGCCCAGCACATGGCCCAGCGAATGATGGCTGGCCGCGTTCTGCCAATGCCTGCATTTGCTGACTCGAATCACGCTTGGTCACGATGCCCCATTGAGCATATCCAGTAGCAATGCGGAGGTGGAGATGATGTTTGTTATTCGTTCACAGCTCCGTGTCGAGAGCGCAACCAAGGCCCCGCAATTGCCACCACGATGATGCTGGCCAAATTGGCTGGGGAAAGGGAGGGATGGCCTTCAAAACGACTGGAGTTCGGTGCATGAACTGACGAAGACCCATCGAAGCTTTCCATCGCCAGCGTTACACCTGGCAGCTGGAGGTGCGGATCAAACCTTGCGGTGGGTGACGGCCCGCGCGGGCGCTAAACGAGCTCCCAAAACATCAATCAACAAAAGTCATCAACAATCACCTCCGCCCTCAATTCCGTCCAATCTGTACAGTACACCCCCTCACGATCCATCTGACGGCGTTTGGAGTTTCAGCATTGCCCAATCTGCCATCCCTATCATATAATACCCCATCATTGACGCATCGGTTCCCCGAAACGGCCGCCCTTTACCCTCCAAAACAAGGCAACAATCTTTATGCCTTTTCTCCGACGCACGAACGCCACATCCAACGCACGACAACGCTCTCACCTCCCCGAATTGCCGATCTGCAGCCTCTCGCGTAAACATACAAAGTAAATAAGAAGAGTATCTGAGACTTCCAACCCGGCCTCGAGGCCTTTTCCAGACCTGGGCCGGAGATGGATGGCCCACCACCGCCGCCTCCACCTCCCCATGGCTCCAACCCAAAGACAACTTCAGCTGGGCTGCCTCCAGGAAACTACGATATCTTCATAATACCCCCCCATTCCTCAGGTGGTGGGTTTCTTTACCTACCTTCTCTTGCACCGCAACGAAACAGCTTCCTGGCTGGAGTAGCAAGCACAGTACTCGCAATTGCAATATGGCAGATCATCGAGCCAACGGTCAAGCAATGGGTAGCAACGCTAAGCAAGGGGATAGCATCTGGGGGTACCGGTGTTATGATGCTGATCGTAGCAGTTGGAGTGCTTGGCTGGGCCTGGGGCAAGACTCAAGGAGAGGGAGGGGCTGGAGCAAGTGGATCACCGCCTAGAACCGGTGGAGCCCAGGGAACAGCAGGAGGTCCTTCTCCAGGATATCAAAGAGCTCAATCACCACCCCATGGTGGCTTCCCGGGCGCTGGACCTCAACCACAGACTCCTGGAGGGGGACCGCATCCTGGGTACGGACCACCGCCCCATTCACATCAACATCAACAATCCCCGCCTCCGCCTCCGCCTCCGCCTCCACCTCCACCTCCGCCACCTGAATCCGAAGCTCGGCCAGAGCCTTCATGGTCAAAACCCCAATCGTCATCCTCATCGGGATGGGAGAAGGCTCGTGAAGAGACAAGAAAACGAGAAGAAGAACGAAAGCGAGCCGAAGAAGCGAAGAAACGGCGAGAAGAGGAACAAAAGCGGAAGGATGAAGCTGAGAGGCAAGCTCGAGCCCAGGCAGAAAAGGAGAAGTGGGAGAAAATGAGGGCCCGAGAACGTGAACAACGAGAAAGGGAAGCTCGTGAACGAATCGCTAAGGAGAGACTACAGAGGGAGAAGGATCAGCGAGAGAAAGATGCACGAGAACGAGAAGCACGGGAAGCCGAAGCGAGAACTAAAATCGAAAAGGAGATCAGGGAGAAGCTGGAGGCAGAACAGAAGGCCATGGCTGAAGAGGAGGCGAAGAAGAAAGCTGAACAAGCCAAGGCGGACGCGGAAGCAAAGGCAGCGAAGGAGAAAGCCGACAAGGATCGGGCAGAGCGACTGAAGGCCGCTCGCGAACGCGCAGAACGCGAACGAGAAACGCGCCTTAAGGCCGAAGCGGAGAAGATTGCGACTAGTCGCCGCTCTGCAACGTACGGAATGGGAAGCGGTGAGCGTACAGATATCTTTGCAGGAGCTCGGAGTCCTCCAGCTCCATCCGTCACCTCAACCCGCTCATCTCCAATCAAAGCCACCGTTTCCCCAAAGAAGCCCTACGAAAAACCCAGTGCAAAATCCTACCTTGGCTCCCAAGATAGCGAAGGCCACTCATTCCGGCCCTACGACAAACCCAAGCGCCCTCCCACAGTACCTTCTCAGTCTTCTGTATATTCTGAATCTTCCTATGCTCCATCTCAAAGCACCTCACGTACGACACCGCCGCCCAGCCAGCGAGGCCCTTATAGTACCAATGACCCAGACAAGATCCAGATCAAAGCGGTATATCTCTTCAATGACTTGTTCCCGAAGCCAGTGGCGCAATTGGTGGCAGGGACTGGTAACGTAACTGATGGGTTAATCCTGAAGATTACTACCGAGGGATTGTTCATTGATGACGACGTCCGAAATGTCGCGCAGCGAGAATGGGATATTAAAGCTTGGACCATGAAACTCGTCGAGGTAAGTCACTCCTTCCATTTTCCTTGCAACTTACAGCTCGGCTTCAGGATGTTTCCTGCGATGATGCTGACTATTTCTAGACTGGCGAGAGAAATGGCAAACACCTTCTCCGCGCCTCGATCCGCGATCCAGAAGGCAAGAAATACGTCTTCATCATTGATGACGGCGAGAGCTGGAAAGTCGCTGTTGGCCTACAACGGCTGAGACGTGGGTCTCAGGTCAGGGCACTCGGCACGAATGGCATGCCGCCTGCAGAGGTTAGGAACTTACTCACGGGTTTTGGATTTGCCTGATGAGGATTCACTCGAGCAAGTTGAAATGAAGTAAGCGAAGGTTATGATGGTACATATATGAGAATTGTTTGTTGTTGGAGGACAAAAGTCGAGTAGGAATGCATCCACATTCCTCAACCCTCCCTTTTTTGGAAAAGTACGAAAAGATTCCCCCTTGGCGACGAGAACATCACATTACGGTTTTGGTTTACCGCATCATCTGCATCAGCGATTGGAGTTGCGCTAGAGCATCATTCACATACCCCCTTTGCGTTTGTCACTCGTTTTGTGTTCATGCACATGTTGTTTCTGGTGCGGTGCTGCAAATCCCTTGTACGGGATGAAGTGCGGCACGTATATAGCATTTCTTCATGTGCATATGTGGTTATGTGGTTGATAGGGGAAGTGGAGAGGAGTATCATTAATTAATCTCTCATTTTGCATATCTCAAAGTGTCTCGTTCCTATCTTGAGAATTTTGGGTTCTCGTGCAATCGTGCTTGCTCCCTACATGCCTATCCATCGGGAAGTGCCTGCTTCTCTCAATCGCTCATTCCCCATTTCGTAATAGACTCTTCAATGCTGACCTTTTGATCCTCCATGCATCGTTCGTCAGGTATAGGCACGTCGACCACCATCACCTTCCCTCGTGCATGATTGATGTCATGATTGGCTCACGGAAGAGCAATGACGCTATAGAAGGTTGAGATATCGACACAAGAGCCGTCAGTTGGCATAGGTGTGAATCCACCACTGCAGTCGTCGGTGTTGAAGATATGGACTATCACGCATTAGCAATCTGCCGCTTCACTGAATCTCCCTTCGTCAAAAGTAGGAGTAGGACAGTTGACGGCCAAGGTAGGAGGTGAAGAAAATGGACCCCGCCGCACTCAAACGTTCCCGCGGATTGGGGCGGGGTGGGTGGTAGTTCGGGAAAGAGCAAAGGAAAGGAGAGGAGAAATGGCTTACTCGGCTTGCTAGTCTTGGAGCCGACATACTGCACACTAGCGGCCCATCCATCCATATACGTGCAGTCGTTGCTTAGCAAAGGCAACACATCGTAACTGTCATTGCAAGCAGCCACTTCGTAGGTCCGCAGACGTGCGATCTCGGGTCCTGCTTGGCGCGAGACAATGTGAGTATTCTTGCCGGTGTATTTGGGATCGCGAGTCTCGTCAATGATCTCGGTGCCTGGGCGGATGCGGTATGGATCTTTGGCGAAGTGGTAGTGGAGCATGGGAAAGAAGAGCATGAAGAGGAGGGCGCAGAGGATAAGGCCGGGGATGAGAGTGGGGGATCGAAGGAAGGAAGGCATGGTTTTCGTGGGCTTGGATAGGTTGGTCGTTGTTGTCGTGAGGTGGTGAGGTTCTGATGTGGTTGAGACGTTGGGGTTGAGGAAGTTGGAGGATGAAGGTGAGGTCAGAGCGGGCGCTTCGGATAAGACTGTGTCTCGTGATAATTTCGAAGTGAAATTATGAACTCTGTCGTCAAGCGGTGCGATGGTATGTGTGACGGTTTGCTGGCGGAAGAGGAAGGCACGATGCTGCGTCGTGAAACGTAGTTGACGACGCACGTGGGAAGTGCTTGGGCAGAGGAACTATCACCATGTTTGAGCAAATTGTGCCGTGTGAAGTCCACATCCTTTCGGAAAACTCTGTTGAGCAGAAGCTGTAGAACCTCATTCTTGATCATTGTGCAAAATGCCGGTTTCGGGATCCTAAATCTAGAGAATGAAGACGCCAGCTCCCAAATCAGGGGTTCTCCATTTCAAAGGTTTCCTCAAGCAGTTTGATTTCTCGCGAGAGCAACACTCCATTCCACCGGGCCACATACTCCTCCATCCACTTTTGGACCCCATGCTAGCTTCATAAGGGTAGAAGCTAGGAAGGCCCCATCTTCAAGGCAATGCTTCAATGCTGGGGAAAGAGGAAACGTCGACACAAGAGCCGTCGGTTGGTAGAGGGGTCCATCCGGTACCACATTTGCCATTGTTGTACATATGAACTGTATCCTCCGTCAGTAGCATATTCTCCATCTCCTCATTTCTCTCAATAGGGAGCAGCACAAGTAAAGAAGGAGCGGAGATGCTTACGCGGATTGTGAGTGCCAGAATTGATGAACTCGACGCTCGCTGTCTTTGCCGTCAAAGCCTCGCATGCATTGGCATTTAGGTGGAGAACATTGTAGGAGCCGTTGCAGTCGGAGGAAGCATAGAGGCGAATGCGGGCAACGTCAGCCATTGGAAGGCCATAGGCGGCCGTGAGGAGGGTGAGCACCATGATGATAGTGTGGGAAAACATTGTTGATTGAATTCGTTGGGTAACTTTGGATAATGGTTGGTTGGTGTGTGCTATTAGGGCCGAAATAACTTGATTTTGAGGTGCGCAGGTGAAAGTGAAAATGAATAGCTTGTGGAGGACGGGAAAAAGCGAGGTAGCTCACGTGAGTAATTCATTGAAACTTTTCAAAGACGGGGAATTAAGAGGACTACGTTAGGAAGGCTTACGGCCGAGGAAGCACATCTATGCCTGCCGCAAAGACTTGCAAAACTCCAACGAAGGAGTAGAAAGGGCATGTGATCCTTGATGGAGGATCCGGAAAGTAGAAATTATGTCTTGATTCGAGCCCGTGTACACATTATCCATGCGGCGGATAGGTAATGCGATCATCGGATAAGGACATTGACCTACTATTGGAGATGAAACGAATGAACCAATGGTCCGAAATCGAAAGAGATCGTAAAAGAGTAGTAAAGATAATTCCAGGTTATACACGCCCTGATTTAGTATGGAAAGCTGCTCTAGACCAGTGCCTTACCCTTTCTTATAGCGATCCGTACCTAGGTACATGCCAAACAAAGCCCCCTCGCCTCCAGAGCTACCACCAGTAATTAGCAATTGTATGAAGCCACACTTCATTCTTCCCTACAAGTGACTAGTCTTTCTATTGCCTACGTCAATAAATCGTTAAATCGCTCTGGACGTCGCTGAGCTTCGTTGGGCGTGAGGCATCGCGTTCGCAGGAAAACAATTCCACCCGTATCTCTTAATGCATTGACCTAAACAGCATCTTCTCCTGCAGTATTCTCAGCGTGTCCAGCATGGCCAAATATCGAACGAAGGCCAGCAACATCTTCATGATCCTTAAATCTGACGGGAAGGCCGTGGAGTGGTCTAGCAAGCTTCCCGGAGCCATTTGTAGAACTGTACAATTCCCGCGCACACTCAAATACCTCGTCAAAGCATACTCCGGTCAGACAGTTCAACTTGAGTATCACGAATCAAAAAGCTGGAGTGGAGCCGCGGGCATTTCAGACGCACCAACTGCTGCGCGATAGCAGCGCGTTTGTAGATGGTCAAACAAGCTTCCTCTGCAGTTCATTTCTGGGTGTAGATATCTTTAAGATGGTCTCGCAATCAGTCGAAGTGATATCTAATTCATAGGATGATGAGGGAACTTTGACGCGTTGAGTTGGCTAGAATGTCGTTAGGTAAGCGCCAAGCCTTGGGGATTCTTGCAGCGAAATTTGGTTGCGTTACGAACGTCATCAGTAACATCCATCATTTGCTGACTTACTGGAAGCACGAACACCGAGTTCAGATTCCCAGTAGTTAGAATTAAAAGGATACCGGATAGACTCACAGCAGCGATCTCTTTCCACGCAAAATGGAATCCATCAGGCCTACATGGCAACCAAACATTCAAATTCCTGGACTGGTCCGACCAATCAGAAGAGCCTGTACCGAATTTCACACGCGCAAAGTAAAATGTGACGGAGTGACATATGGCTTTCTCTGCAACAGCTGCAGAATTACCAACGTCGGAAACTAAAAAAAGCCTCAGATATAGATTTTGGACCCTTTCGTACCGAACGATATACCGACTCTAGATCAATGCTTCAGGGGCGGGCCCACTTAGGTACGCCAGTACCTTTCAAATAGTTTTCGGGTTTGGGTGTGGAGTTTTGGCATAAGGCTTTAGGATGTTGTATTATTCTCCAAACTCCTGACTCCTTTCTCGGAGCAAGACCTTCATAATGGACCTAACCTACCTTGTTGCTGTTCACAGAAGCCAACACAACTCTTCTGACTGCGCTTCAGGTAACCAAAGCCTCCAAAATTTGACGAAGTGGCACGGAAGCACTTGCAACGATTGATAAAGCTCTGGTATATTGGCTGACCAAGTACCTCGGGAATTCGGTGATTGTTCTGGACAAGGAGCCGCAGTCTAGTTGTGCAAACTTGATGCTACACCGAGCCTACAACGCTGTACTGCTTCAAATCCATCAACCTAGCGCTAAGGTAGCGACAACTTCGCGGACTGGACTGATTGTAACGATGACAGGATCTGTGCCGGTGAGGCGGGCTGAAATTGTTTGCATCCCAATTGTGCGACCTCTTTGGGCTAGTAAAAACAAAGAATCGCGGACTATTCTACTTCCAACGGAGAAACACCATGTCTACTACGCCAGGTTTGCCTTTGATGCCGTACCTGCCTTCACAGCCGCCACAGCCTCAATCTCAAATTTGAGTTTTTGATTCCCTAATTTGGCTACCCCAATGAGAGCTGTCCCTGGGCGGTGCCCTTCCAGAAATTTTGTCAATGCATTTATGTGCACCGACCGTTTCGAACTATCTAACAATCCCAAGGTTTTATGTGAGCATATCTAGTTATCGGCAAGGTAGATTGGTTAAGATTGGACTAACCGTGATCGACGATATAGTATGTCAATTTGATAATGTCCTTCGGAGAAGTCCCACCCTCAGCAAGGACCGCACCTAGATTCTTGACCGCTGCATCAACTTGCTCCTCATATGAGTCTGGAATTGTTCCCTGCGGATCTCTTGTCCCGATCTGTCCTGCAGTAATAATTATGTCATGACCCGCTGGAATTACAAGGCCATGGCTGTGGAAAGGACCAATTGGCGCGACGCTGGACGGATTCAGAAGAGATATGGATGCCATCGTGGTATATTGGTAAGTGTTTGCACTTTAATCGAACCGTTGTCTGTAGGCTTTCGTTCATCCTAATTGTGGCCTTTTATAGTATCCACGACACTAACGACGACCGTTAGCTCATTCAAACTATGTGGAGTTAACCGAAACTCCGTCGCTTATCACCATACACTGAGTTGGGACGGACCAACATGTATAGTTCTATAAGCCAATGGAAGGTCGAGTGCTGCAGACGTGATTCCAAATCAAGTTGAAAGATGTTACCAAATCAAATCAGATGTTTCACTTCAAATGGATCCTGGAAAACACCTTAGGTAGTACGCCCAAACTAGCTATCTCCACTCTCGTACTCGATATTTGAGAGCCCGCTAAGTAGTATTACTAGCTTTTATCTGAGTATTCAAGACATGGAAACTTGATAGTCTATAACCGTCTTTTCAGAATTAGCTCGGACGGTTTATCTGCTTCCTGAGGACCATCTAGCTCTGCCTTTAGCATGACTACTCCTGACAAAGCTGGGGCTCGACTAATTGCGATTCCATTCACTAATTAGCAGGGTATAGGAAGTTGCCTTATTGACTCAGGCCCAATACTAGAGACAGACGTCTAATTTAGGCGCCCAGCTCTTTTCTATGATACTCCGCTGCTTCCATGATGCCGGGCTCAGTCTTACTGTCAACCGCCACGAGGATCAGTCAGAATGCTTTGGGAGCGATGTTGACTGCAGCAGATGGTACCATCATCTGCGCCACGGAAGACCTATTTTCCGTGTTCACAATCTACAGCTACATTGACGTTTTTCCACTCCTATCCGGCTCAAAGCCTGGACTCAACTCCTCTACTCATCTCGGCTACTTCTCGAAGGTGACCCAAATCTCCTCTCAGCATTGGTGGACGGTGCAAGATCTAGCTGGCCTTGCGCATTCAATCGATGGCGGTCCTTCTGCGCTTATCCGCGATAGCTCTGATTCCGATGCCGGCGATTTCCGCAACCACGTGTTCGAGGTCGCAAACGCTGGGCGCGGAATGTCGAAAGTCTAAGCTCATAAACAGTGCGAATACCTTGTACAAGTCGCCGAGAAGTACAGCATTGCCGGCGTGGCAAAAGAAAAGACCCATCGGCGTCTTGAAGTCTTCGAGTGGGAATAGGAGAAGGCCTGAGTAAGGATGTCCAAAATCAGTCGCGGAACCCGATATAATACCAACGTCGGATCTGCAATAAGGGAGTCATTGAGAATGTGTATTTTGTAGGGACAGAAACCAGCATGGTTTGGAAAGGTTATACGGAAGGTGCTGTGAGAAATGGAGAGAGCGGTACTGAGGAGGTTATAGAGGTCTTGACTAGCGGTGATGAAAGAAGAAAGGTCGTAGGAACACTGTAAGATTGCAGCAGATTTACTCAGTAAGCTCATCAGGGTAGAATATGGACCGTCAGTGCTACTTGGGTGAAACCGAGGTTCAAGAGGCTGGATCCAGGTTCATGGTCAGCAACCTTGCGACGGTAACGATCACGTTGGCCGTCGCGTCTTTACCTAGGTATTTAAACAACCATCCACTCAACCATCCTGAGTCACTAATTGGTCCTTCCTAGCCAAAATGCCCTGATACTGAGCGCATGACGCTCAATCCCGCGCTGCATTCTTTACAAGAACTATGATTGAAAGTCGTATATTGTGCAGGAACAAAGGGTTTCCTCACATGGATGCCCTTCACAATGCAGGTCTTCGAAAAGTAGCTGTTATATCTATATACTTACCAGATTTGCACCCGCCATTTTCTCTTGCTCCTCTTAAGAATATCCCTTTTTACTTCCCATTTCGCTTACGTCGTATCTGAAATCGCGCATTTCTCAAACCATTTCAGAATAAGATATCAAGATGGCTTCTCCAATGACTAAAGACAACAATCAGCGCACTGCAGAACAGAAGAACAAGCAACCAGCTTCGGCATTTGATGTTGCAATGTCTCTCACATTACGAGAACGCCAGACACTTCTCCGCGGCAGCAAAGTCGACATCGTTGCCGGTAATGGCAATCAGCTCCTGGCTAAAGCCGTACCCCAGAGCATGATGCTAGAGTATGCTCCAGAATCCGCCAAATACTACACCAGACGTGCTTCTACTTGCCGCGGAGGAATGGTATTCCGTCTCTCAGAAAACCTCGCCGAAGCACGAGGCATGTGCTTAGTAGTAGCATGGATGACGAACGCCTGCACCGCCAGAACACCACCGCCTCTCAAGGGCCCTGGCGATCTACTTGGATCCGTATACATAGTTCGCGCTCTTAGAGCTTTGGGTTTGTGTATTGATGCAGACCGCGTTGACTCATGGATTCGAAAGAAAATGGAGAACCCTCTAGCTCCTGCTCATATCAAGGAGATATGGGAATGCTTGCCCCGAGACTCGAAGTACACACATGTTATGGTCGAGAACATCATCTATCATTATGATACCTCGATGCTTCGAGATCCAATTGCCACGAAGCAGTACGTGGAGGCTCACCCGGACCTCCTCAAGCGCGTAAACTCCCCGGAGTATAACGATAAGTATCTCCTGAGTAAGTAGTCCCTAATGTCTATGCCGAACTGTAGAGCGAATTCTGATCGAGGAATGAGGTCTAAATGCTGACTCTCTCATCTTCGTTTGTTGTGCCACCTCTTTAGCAACAGAATTTAGTCTTTGCTAGAGCTTTGTGGGCGAGCGACATATGCCCCACGTTAATAGTATTATAGAAGCCAAATACAAGTGAGTTTGCAAACATCTTCAAGCTTTCTACTGCTTTATGACTACTGAAACAGATCGATCATTTGTCAGCATACGGTCCCGCGATTTATTTGCGGTGGCGCCTCCAATGCATTATTGCTCAAACGCTCGGCCGGCAACGAAACCGTCAACAAAGACAAGCCTCAACCCGGATTGCTTTGAGTTCTACTATGGCTGCTTGTTGCTTTGTATGTGCACAGCTCAAATACTTGTTGAATTATTTTTGGCTTTTCACCCTTAAGATTTTCATTCTCATCCGCACAATGCTGCTATACTAAGAATACCTAGGCCGTTTCCAAACTTCAATGAACAAGTACTACTGTACAGACACAGTCTCAGCACCATGGACATTGATGTCATACAAGATCTTCCATTCCTTTTGCAATTCATAAGTACACATTATGAAAGCAAATACACTTCACAAAGCCATCTACGGGGCTTTTTACTTGTATAGGTGAGCGATGTCTGTGAATCTCTTGGAAATTCATAAGTTCGTGCTACTGGCAGAAAGCTTCTTCATTGTGCGTTCACGACCCACAGTAAACTGTGAAGTGACGATGTCGTAGATTCATCAAATCCCAATCCCATATAAACCCCCTCCGTCGTCCTTGAAATGCTTCTCTATCGTCTCCCAACTGCTTATGCTATCAAGATCAACACTACTACTATCATTACAACCCAACAATAAAGTTTCCGCATCACAAAGCAATATTCAGGCGCCAAGATGTCTGATTCTACTTCGAATTCTCCGGCGTACGAAAACGAATGGGTCACGGTGACCCGTGAAAAGAAATCCAACAAGAAGACTGAGAAGAAATCGCCTACGCTATCGGCCGGATTAAAACTCGAAGCAACAGATAAATCTACGACAACCTCTAGCGACCAAGCACCGGTCAAAGCATCTACCCCTAGTACACTGCTTGATCTAGCCAAGGCGCTCACTACACAAGAGCGAAAGGCCCTTCTGAATGGCCCTCGTATGGAGATCGTTCTGTCCAAAGGCCCCGAGGGTAAAGATGTGGTTCTCCAGAAGAACCTTGCTAATCGGATGTTAGCTTATTTCGCTCCGCTCACGAAGAAGTACTTAGATCCTCAAGCTACCTCTCCGCTAGTCATTCGTCTTCCAGAGAAGTCTGCAGAGGCACAAGGCGTTCACACGATCACCACTTGGATGAAAACTGTCTGTAATTCATCCATTCCCGTCGAGCTCAAGGCCCCAAATAACTTGTTGGGCTCAATCTTCTTGCAGCGCGCTCTCAAGGCTTTTGGCCTCTTCGCTGACGCGCGTACTGTCAACCGCGACATTGAGAAGGGCTTAAGCGGCAAGGCTCTGCATCCACAGCAGATTAAGGACCTCTGGGCCAACCTCCCAGCAGACTGCGAACATACCTACTTGATGGTCAAGAACATCGCCCATCATAAAGCGAACGACACGCTGATTGACAAGAATGAGGTGAAAATGTTTGTGGAGGCAAATCCCATCCTTCTCACTCGATTTGTCAAGCCAGAGGAAAATGAGCGCTTCGCACCACTCAAAGAAACCAAGGCGCAGTACAATGTTCGAAAGGAAAAAGAACGCGAAGAGTCTCACAAAGCCTTCCTCGAGCGCGAGGCTAACCGAAAGCGTAAAGCCAAACGGGATGCTGACCACCAAGCATACCTCCAGCGTGTAGCTCAACGTGAGGCAAACGACCCTTCCCATCATCGCGGTGGTGCTTGGGACTCGCGTGAGCTCCGCCCTGGTGAGTACACGCGTTTGGGTCTTCAAGGA
>AJFK01000229.1:0-38040 GCA_000467715.1 Hysterium pulicare CBS 123377 | reverse complement strand
ATGGGTGGAGTAGATGGGTGGAGTAGATGGCTAGGACTGTAATCTAGAGAGATGGTTCTCCACTCTAGATAATGTGTGATTTGGGTGGCATTTAGTATGTCGATGGCAGTCAGTATGCCGAAACCCAACAGATACCAGAATGAAAAAAAATATAGAAAGCTAGGACCCTGCAAAAATGTGAAGCGTAATAAGAATCATGAGACAACTCTGCGTGCTAACTAGAATCCCCTCCCGAGATTCTGTATATTAGTCTAACGTCGTCCATTACTTCTGGTGCCCTACCATTTTCAACGTTACCCCTTTTTGTTTGACTTGACGTGCTCGTAGCTTACCTATTGGTAACAATAGAAGAGCCCATACACCAAATGATGCTCAATCACTGAAACCAGAGACTTGAGAAGATCTAGCTTGGAGACCTGAAATAGTGAGAACGATAATTTACGTAAGTGGATATTGGTATACTATGATCTAAAAGACATGACATGAGTTCTGTAAAGTACACCAATCTCTTTACAAGATTTGACCTCATACAATCACAGCGTCCGGCGGTCACTCGAAGCCTCAATCATTGCGTTGTATCTCTAAAATGCCTTTGAGTCCGTGCAGAAAAGTTCCGTTCACGAACAAACGGTCCATACTCAGAACCGTCTTGCAGTGAATTTTTTTGGAGATTCACAAAGTTCGTTATACCTCACAAGGCTTGAAAGAAGTGATGTGACTAAAACTGTATTCACATACAATATCATGCACTTCTTTGGTTTCACTGTGACTCGAGGATTACTTAAACCCCTGAAGTCTCTCCTAAGATCTGCATCAAACTCTTCCAACCTACACCAAACAACCTCTCAACACAACGCCTACAACCAAAAACATCACTGCGACCTTTCGACACACCTTCGAGTTCGTTGAAGACTATCACAATGACCTCCACAAATGTTACAATGGCACAGCCTGGGGAAGATTTTGATGAAGCTCTGGCGAAGATGAATGAGCTTTCTCTTAATGGCGGAGACTCAAAATCGTATATTCCAAATACCCTCCTCGCTATCGCCCAGTCCATGTCTCTCGAAGAGCGCCATGCTCTCAAATACAGCCGTCGGGTCGATATCGTCTTGGGACATACTGGCATCACCCTAATGCAGGCTGTTTCCAAGAAGATGCTCATTCGGTTCGCCGGCTTTGAAAAGATTCGCCCCCTTCTCAAGCGTGATCCGGAGACTAATCTCGAAGTTCTCCGTCTTCCTGCGCACGCCGTCGAGCGTCAGGGTGTCAAGATGGTGATCGCGTGGATGCAGGCTGCCTGTAAATCCGACGAAGGGCTCTACCAGCTACGCGCCCCTAACCATCTTGTCTCCGCCATCTATCTAGCCCGTGCAATGGTGGTACTCGGCTTTAAGAAAGACGCCAATCGAATGGACCGCTTCGTCGACACTTTGCTCCGTAAACAGCTTTATTTCAACCAAGTCAAGGAGCTCTGGTTCAAGTTGCCGTCGGAATGCAAATACACGTACTTCATGATCAAGAACATGCATATAAAGTACAACAACAATACGCTTCGAGATTTCCAGCGTACCCTGGAGCTTATTGACTCGGAGCCTGAACTTGCGGCGCGCTTTTATTCTTTCGAGGAGAACGAGAAGCACCAACCTGAGACCCCGGACCAATTCCATGAGCGTCGTGCTCGAGAGTATGAGCAGCGCAAGCTCGCCAAGGGGCTCGAGACTGCTAACGCCGATGCCCCATGGTAGACGCGGGGCAACTTGGGTAAGGTAGCTACGGTTTCACCGACAGTGATTAAGAAGCGAGGCATACGTTTGCCGGGCACAACCACTGTCACGATGGCTATTTGGCTATACTAGTGTGGTGTAGGGGATGTCCTTCTTTAAGTGCAAAGTCTCAAACGGCTCTGTTGGCTTTGATCTAGATTGCACAGTATGGAGCCACATTCGAAACTATTCAATTCTTTTCTTAGAAAGTCAACAAAATGACAAAACACTTGCAAAAATTATATGCTTCTTCTTCAATATCCCCAGTGTTGAAATAAATAATATTCATGGCCCACAGCAAGGTGCATATACCAAATTCTTAGATTTTGCCTTTGTTTGACAATAGTGCATGCTCGTGCAAGTAAGTCATTCAAACAAATTCTGATATAGTATCCAGACCCTTAATTTTCAGATCTGCATTCCATACGTACTCCGTGCATCCTCCCTCCACGCAATCAGTCCTTGACATAGCCAAGCCCATGCCCCTCGAGGATCGCAAGGCCCTTCAGCGTGGCCTTAAGATAAACATCGCAGTTGGTACAGGCCAAAACGTCTTGAAAGGTGCCCCTCGCCGCATGCTTGTCGCATTCGCGTCGGAATCTGAGAAGTTCTATCGATAAGGTATCGGAACTGGTTCAGTTCGGGGGGTCTTTATGCTTCCTAATACTATCGCCTCGGATATACAAGACGTCAAGCTCTTTGTAGACTGGGCGAAAACAGCCTGTTTGTCGAGTTTCCTCCTCGAACTGAAGGCCCTCAATAATCTCATGGGTGCTGTATATCTGGCTCGTATTCTTAAACTTCTCGATCTTGGGGAAGACGCGTACCGTATGAGCGAGTTCATCAAGAAACTCAGGCATGACAAGCCACTTTCTCTTGAACAGATTAAGGAGAACTGGGTGAAGCTTGCGGGCGATTCGAAGTGTGTGCATGCTATGGTGAAGGACGTTGTATATTTCTGGGAGAACAAGACTCTTCCGAATGGCCAGCAAATTGAGAAATATATGTGATCCAACAATGAGCTCCGGGAATGTATCGGCAATAAAGAGAATAACGATAAGGCTGTCTTTAAAGAGACATTGGAGCAATATCGGGCTCGCAAGAACAAACAAGAGAAGAAGAGGCAGGAGAAGGCTGCGAAGCGCGAAGAGTATCTTCAGAAGAAGAAGAGCCATGAAGTGTCCCTTAGCGCGATGCTAATTGAAAGTGGCGTCAGGAGAACGACACGTCCAACCATCGAGGTGATGTATGGGAGCATGAGCTCAAATCTCGCCAGTATACTGTCACAGGCCTTTAAGGATAGGACATTGGGTATGCTGCTGATATGGTGCCGTTTCGTATGTTAGGCTGGATTGATAGAGAATTTGGGGTTTAAATCGAAAGGTACTTTTCGAAGCAATGGCTGGCATAAACGGCCAGTAATGAATAGCCGTGTCCAGACTTTAGGACTCAGAATGCAATTTGCTCTACAATCTAGAAGATTATGTACGCGCTTGCTGGCAACGAATCGAGAGGCATTTAGGTGGTGTGGAAGGTCCATGAGAAGTAATAGAGATGCTTGTTTCTTCACGGAAGAGCTACGGCGAAGTGTAGTCGTAATTGAAATTTGGGTGAATGGTTCTTTTGTTCAAGGTAGCACGACCCAACTTCAGACTCACACTTTTAGCATGGGCAGTGCATTTAAACTACATAACGGACTCGCAAAGAACAACGACAACTAACTTTCATTTCGTCGTTCTTGAGCACAGCCCAGTGGAAGACAGCTCATCTGCGAACTTAACACTGACACAGGATCAGTGCGGTTTAGTATCTCTTTTGACTACACTCTTATTCTCGTATGTACTCGTAACTATGGCATTAGCACCCCTATTAGCGATTACTGACTGAAGACGTAGAAATCACCGGCGCGGTTGCTCTTTCAGTCATGTCAATCGAACCTTCTAAAGTTTCGATTTCTCGTGGCTACAACCTAGGATTTCGTCGCCGCCTTATCGAGGACTATCCTCGTATCGGAGTTTTGATGGTTAGCATCGGCCAGGAGACAACTTCCATCGTGACGGCACCAGCGTTGGAAGCCTGTATGTTTATGGTCACGTCTCTTGGTCATTCTTAACTGATTCCTTATTGCAGACGCCCCAAACGCTACACGCCTCGTGCGGAATGATGTTCTCATACTACCGGCTCATGTCGAGTCACAGCTCGCCGTCTCCCTTGTCATGAACTGGGTGCGCGAAGCTTGCGTTCTGAGTGAGACTACGACATTCCACACCATACCCGAGAGCATGATCGTCGCAGTTGGCATGTACCATCTTCTGGACGTCCTTGGGATGACAGAAGAGAAACCGCAGGTCCTTGCTATCATCATCGACCGACTCAAGAAGCAACTACTTACTGTGGAGGAAGTAATGCAAATTTGGGACAAGCTCAACGTCACCAATGACAGCTCCGAGCTCTACAAAGCGTTGATTGATAATCTAATTCGTATCACTGGCTGCAAATTTGGTATTGACGACGACAGGGAAAAGCTTCAGGCATTGAAAGATTTCTTGAAGTCACAGCCCGAGCTGTTGTTCAAACTAAAAGCTCGTTATAAGGAGCTTGGCCCTGAAATAACGCCGGTATATGAGATGTTGTTGGAGAAGCGGACTGATCCGAGGGTCAAGGAATTCGTCTTCAGTACGTAAGGTCCCAGTACAAAGTCTATGTTCCCGAGTTTATACTTTTCGCTTATAAGTTCACTATCTACATCCCACTTAAGTAGTGTCTGGTAACCAGAACATTATAAGTAAAAGTATCAAGTGGGTTCTAGCACTTTTCGAACAATTTGCTAATTGTACTCCCACCTTTAGTGAGGTGGATCATGGATCAAAAGAATCGCTTTGGAGGAGACTCGGCTCCGCGCCGTCGCCCTATGCCTCCCAACCAGCCATTCTATTGAATTGTTGGAGTATACGACGACCATACAACATACATCTAACTTCAACCAAGCAATCTTGTTGGTTGAGGTTTGGTAGGGTTGGGTAAAGAGTCTTGCGAGAATGGGACTGGAAAATAAGCCGAAGAAGTAGGACCGCCAACCTGGGCCTGGTTTACAACTCATTGATGGCGAGAATTCAGCTTGAATCCTTAGAGGATCGGGTTTTGGTTTCCTGGACGTGCTTGTTCATACATGGACGTGCTCTTATAGGCATAGGTGTCCTTTGACAACCATTTTTTGGGTTGTTCTGGCTCCTCTCGCTGCACATATATACTCATTAGAGACTTGAATGTAACTCTAAATTCACAAGGTTGATTCGTGACTTAATTTAACATCTGTTCAAAAGCTAAACTATTATGGGATTATAATTATAGGGAAGGCTTGTAATACGTTGCTGTGTTGCGCGTGAAATTCGTAGGCTGTGGTCGGCTACCTGAGTATAATTTATTCCCTACCTGAGGATTTTGCGACTATTATGGCAGCCTTCACAGTGCGATATCCTTAGTAATGCTGGTCGCAGGGGTCAAGAATCATCACTATGCTGTGACAGCCTCGATTCGCCCAGGGATAGCCCAGCGTCGATGATTACCCTACTCATTGCAGATCCCTCATCATATAAGAATGTGAGTATCCACGGATTTTTGATATGTAATGCAAGACTCATTTTGAACTATCCGTATAGAGATCTATTTGGAATCTGATATGTAATCCTCCCTTACCAATAGCAACCATCGCCTCTTTTATTTAGTGTCTCGAGTTTCTTTTCAAGCACTAGAAGCGTTCGGTATATGAATCCATAATCCGTCAGCGGCATGGGCGGCACCATTACCATCCCCTCCATTTGATCTCATCTTTATCGTCTTCCAATTCAGCACCTTCCTCATCCAGGTTTTGTTCAATCTCGCCTCTAAGCATTCTCACCGCCGATTCTTCCTCCTTCTCCCACTCTTCTCTCTTCTTTCTAAACATCTCCGCCGTTCTAAGTGGGATACTATCTCGATATTGTACCCACTCATTGATGTTCTCGAAAAGCTTCTTCTTTGCCTCCGCATACTCTTCCGGCGTAGGACGTGGGGCGTTACTCTTTTGTCCGGCCCGGTTATGCGACTTCTTCGAGTGCTCAGGAACTTGTTTCGGTTTAAGTTGTGCTGACGGTCGAGCAGGAGTTTTGGGGATCTGCTTCCCGGCATTGTCAATCAATCGTTGAACAGTCCGAGCATTGCTCCACTGCTTAATTGAAGCTTCGAGTTCTGGATCCTCTTCCTTCAACCACTCCTTTATGAACCCGGTCTCCTCAGTCTCCACGAACTCCAGGATTTTCTTCCGCCAGCGCTCGTTGCCCGAGCTATTGTTCAAGAACGTTCCGAGTGCATACTTGCGGATATTCCACAGCATCAGCCTCACATAAACATTCTTCTCCATCCCTTTATCCTCCCATCGCGCTTGTTCTGCATCCCATAGTGTACGAAGAATCGTAGCGTACAACTCTTTGTTGATCATTCGGGCCATGATGATTTCTCGTATCTCCTGATCTTGCTTATTCATTGCAAACGCGACGAAGCCACGGTGTAGCGCAATCAGCTTTGGTAACTCCTCTTTTTGCTTTCCCGTCTCATCCCATCCCTCGTTATACTTCTTGGGATCTCGCACAACGTCCGAGATCCAATCTAGGACCATTTCTCCCTCCTTAGATGTGATTGTGGGGATACCATCATCTTGTTTTAGGAAGATCATGTCTGAGAGCGGGCTCATGAGAGACTCGAGGACTGGTGCGAAGGCTAGGAGAACGGGCTTGGGGAGGCTGCGGTATATTATCGAGGTTCCTGTGTGAATGTTTATGTAAGGTTTAGCTGATATAGCAGCGAAGCGTTCTGGCTCAGGGAGTGTGAGGATAGGCGGTGGGCTGTTCATTGTGAATCCACGAGATGGCTTCTTTGGTTCTGATTGATTGAAATGATCTCAAGGTGGGGAATGGGGTAGTTGTGGTATGTGTATAGCGGGTTGGTGTCAGGAGGTAGATGGGGAGGGCGTATCGAGAGTTAAGGTCATTAAATATGTAGTAGGGATGTTAGGACGGGCTGCGAGAATCGGTTCATGCCTATCAGTGAATTTTGAGGTCAATGAATCATCTGCCTGAAATTGTGTTTCAATAACGTTACCGAAATCCTATTAATACTTCACATTTGCTTGTGAAGCTATCACTCACGCAGACACGAGTGTTCTGAACTGCGACTTCTCCATCTCAACTTTCCCTCGTAACCCTGAAGTTCAATTACCCTCCAACTGCTCAAGCCGCCAATGGCAATTCAATGGCCTCGCTCTCTGTACGAGTAGGGTATTCAGTAGCTCGAATCCAATCCTAGTATCAAGTCCGCCAAACTCTGACACTGAGGACCCGGCTGGGGTGACCGCAGTGACATTTCCAACCCGATGAAAACACTGAAGACACAACAGAAGATGGTGCCGAGATCATGAAAGTCGCCGTTACACGGAAATACCCTTGTTGCCAAATACGCCAAGATGAACAAGTAGAGACCTTTAAAGATCCACATTATTGCATGGACCTGTTCTTTTGTTAGTTTTGGCTCACAATATTGGAATTATCTCTTACCCAAGCAGGTATAGTAGATGGGCAAGCGAAACGACTGTAGGTTTCCATAATGAGTAGATAGCCTGCAAAGGCGAGCTTGAAAGTGTTGCAACGGATGACGGACCACAGGATCATGCGGATGTTGGCTGTTTGATGTTGATGCTGTGGTTGGAGCTGTGGCTGAAGCTGATGCTGTGGTTGGAGCTGTGGCTGAAGCTGGAGCTGCGGTTGATGCTGTTGTAATGGGCGCAGGCGCGTTCTTGGTACTCCTCTTGCACCCATGATTGTTTCCAAGGACCTGAGGCGTGTACTCGTATTTCAGACACCGGAGGAAGACTGCAATAGAACGTAAAGATGGCCTCGCGATTCGTCCTAGTCCAAAATTAGCCCAACCAGTCTTTTCAGTATCATTGCCAGGGGGCAAGGAATTCAGTTCACTTACACACTGCTTGATTTCTGCTTGTAGTGATGTAGCAGGGTGCTACAAACTTGCGCTGACGATCAATCAATCGAGACACTTCGAACAGAGGACCTGGGGGGGCCTCGTTGTGCCAAGACTTCTTCCGCCTCACCTGCTCTCTCTTCCTCACCACCTACCCCCCCGACCTCTACGGGGGTCCTTCGGCGTCGCCAGGGCAAGTCACTCAACAAGCCGGTAAGAAAAGTCCTTGTCTTCGAGCCTCTGATGCAGTTAGCTTATGTGAATGTTCGCATAGATCAGCTGCGGCGATTGTGCGCAGCGCCACTTCTCAGTGCCAGCTACGTTTGACGCTGCAGCTATAAACGCCGCTCCGCAGGCTTTCAAGAGCAGGATTGGGCTGCCTTGACGGTAGAAGAAATACAATTTAGACTCACCAAGTCGCTGCTGGTACATCAACTCCTAACTCCTGCAAACGTCGCCCTCTGGACTGACAGTGGTGAACAAGCAAGCTAGAAGACTATTCACAGCCTCATATTCTTACCATATAGATACCAACATTGCTAGAAGCATATCAATAGACTTGCGAAGACTTGGGTTCACTGGTAGAAAATTCCCAAGAGCTTTCGCGTTGGGTCCGACACAAGAAGCCAAAGTTTTCTTCCGTACGCCTGAAAACAACAGAAAGCACACGGGAAGCTTTCGAGAGCAAGATTGACTTACCTGGAAGGCAATCCTCACGCAAAGGAGAACTGAGGACCCTAAAGGACTGCTGGTTTAGTCCGCGTTTTGGCAGCACAATCGTCCTCTGCACTGACTTGGGCAGGCAAACCAGCTCAAAAAGCTATTCATTGTTCCGAAAGCTCACAACACGCCTTTTAACGACACACTCGACCTCGCAATTGATTTTAAGCCTCACAACAATGTCGAATCGTACTCCTCGCAGAGTCACTCTCGCGGCCCTTGAGGAGAAAGCCTTGAGTAACTCCCCTGGCTCGCCACAAGACCCAGCCCCAACAGCAAATTCCACCTACTCGCGAGCTCCACTCCAGCGCGTTGGAGACATCCTTCTTTCCTACACGACCGAACAACGCGACCAGATTCTGAAGTCACAGCCAAAAGTGCAAATCGAGCATAATAGCGAAATCCTTCTTGAGCCACACTGGTCTCTACAATTTCTGTTATTCTTTGCGCCGAATCTTGTTCGCTGGATCGAAGAAGTGGAGGGCTCATCCACGCGCGTTATCCAACTCCCACCAAACTCCACGGATCGGGAGTCCATTGATCTGGTCATCGATTGGATGCTACTGTGCGTCTATGCCCCGCACGTCTACAATGAAGACTTCTACGTCCACGACAAGCGCTTTCCTATGCCTAAAGCAGTGCGTATGCACAAAGTCTTCAGCTTGTTCAACATGGGACGGGAAGTGAGTCGGCTAGACCAAGGAATCGGTCGATACCTGCGCGTCTTCAAGCTCCCACTTGAGCAAATCGAGGATGTATGGTTGATGGAAAAGAAGGACGTGAATTCCGAGTGGGTGCAGAAGGTTGCAGAAAACATGTAAGTAAAGTCCGGTTATAAATACCAGGTTTCCGTCTTTGTATATCCACCATGTATGAGTCCCTACAGCAACACCTCTCCAGTGGCATGTCGAGCTGGAAACACTTGAGAGCGAAAGCATTAAGCGGGCTCTGGGAGTGCTTAAAACTCCCTTTTGAAGCAGATACTAACTATACCCCTTCTAAGATCCACGAAGCGTTATGGCACATACGCAGTGAGTCGATGGGACAACCTCGTGTACTACTGGTTGGAGAGGCCAGGAAACGAGGCGTTGAACAACCTGGTCAAGGATCCGAACTGGTGGGGACGGGCTGCTGGAGCGTTTCCGGAGAGGGAGCGACGGGGCAATCATATGCGATGGGGTGATCCACGGGCAGCACAAATCTTGGGGAGGTTCGATCGGAAAGAGAAATGATCAAATGACCCCGCAGAACTCGAGATATTGGTGATATACAGTTGATGATAAAGCGGGTTTGCAGTAGACTGGATCTGGGGAAAGACTAAAATAGTAGATGATCTGGACGTGAGAGTATGGAAATAGTACACGGAAACTAGCATACTTTATAAAGGACCCAGGATAGAGAATATTAATGGGAAACCTTTTCTAGGACCTTGAAAATAGGATAGAAGACTTTTTTAAAGGAAGTGTAATAGAAATCTAGGCTTACTGTACAGTGAGATAGTCTTATAGACAAATAGAACTTTTTAAACACTTCCCAGAGCCTAATCGTTCTATGGACACCGTCGGAAGCTGATTTCGGGAGGGTAGGGAGAACTTCGGCAGATGGAATGTCTGTGTCACCTCTTTGGTTACCTACCATCCCGCGTCACTTGAGACATCCCATCCACCACAAACACCATTCTCTGACCCTCCGAGATTGCTCCTAGCCAAGATGTTCCCTACAATCTATTACCACAGTGAGTATAATCCCGAAGCCGCAAGCTTCGTTATGCCACCAGTCCTGGTTTGGGGTCCTCCGACAGTTGCGCAACTCCCTGGATTTGTGCAGGAGCTCCGGGGAAGAGTACGTCGTGACCTAGACTCCTTTCAGTACCGCATCAAAATTGGAAATGGGACCATCACAGAACTGCACCGATATCAAGCTATCTACCGCAAGAAAATCGCCCAAGAGGGTCCCTATCTGGATGTTTGGCTTGGCGCCACAAAACTTCACAAGAGAGTACCAAAGCCCCTTATGTACCTTTTCGCACCAGAGATCGGTCGATTCTTGGAGCCTCGGCACGGTAGGATGGCAGTCCAATTCCCAGACGGATATACAACCGCGCTGTCAATGAAGCTTGCAGTCCTCTACATGGAGCAGGCCTGCAATCACGCAAACTTCGTCACACTTCCCTGGAAAGTGCTGGGGGATGTCAGCATCTACATCGGCCTTTCAGACGCTTTTCGACTCTTGGGAATGACGGCACAGGCTTTGGCGCTAGACGACGCTATTGGACAACGAATGATGGTGAGCCCATTGCGCCTAAAACAGATCAAGGCAGTCTGGGAACGAGAGAACCAATGGGCACCGACCAAATATGCTTGCCTAATGGCCGCCAACATCGCCACATTCTCTTACTCCTGGAAAGCCCCCATTTCCGACTTGATCCAAGCGAAGAAAACGTCAGCGCAGCAGATTATGCGCGGAGGAGGACGCATGGCAGACAGTTATGAGATCGAGACGTACCTGGATGACGTTTTCAACACTCTATTGAAACAGCTCGTGTGGAACTCACAGCCATTTGCTCCGTGGCCCGAGAGCCAACCGCGCCTGTACGTGGAGATCGAAAAATTCTACCAGTACAGCCACGTCCCGCATGTGCGGCCCCTAGAGATGCGAAGACTGGGGGTTAGGAGGAACTTCACCAACACTGCAACCCAAGAGAACGAACCCGCCGTGGCCATCTAATTCGTCTACGGAGGGGATACGAAAGGCTTATTGATGTGTTTACGCCATACGAGGCTATGGTAGCTTCTTGATTCGGAGTGGGAACAGTTGTCTGGACGAGGGTCGAAGCATGCGGCTCGGAAGATGTGTTGTTGCTTTGGTTGCTTTGGCCTTCTTGACTACTTGATTGCAGAAAACCATTTTCCTTTACAGTCTTCTTTGGGTACCGGTTGCTGGGCAAGGTGCATTGGCTGGAAAAATGCTCTTCGACTTTGCCTCACGTTTCCTCACCGTTGCTTTCTCTTTGGTTTGATTCCTTTGGATCCCCTTTTCTTCCTCCCTGAGATTGGTTAGGCCTAATTTGGCTCTCTTTTGCTTTCTGCTTGGCTTGGATTACTTGGCTCACTTTGGCTGTCTCCTTTCTGGGTTTCCACTGGTTTATATTTGCCCGCGTTTGACAGATGTACTTAGCGCAACGAACACACCAGCTCCACGAAGCTGATAATGGAATGACCTGGATGCACCGAACAATGAATGGGAAAGATGAAAGGTGAAAGGCGTATGGTGAAAGGCGGAAAGTGAAGCGGAGCGAGGTTCGCGTTGACTTCGCCACGCCAAACTGCGGAGAGTCTAGGGCGCCAAGAGCAATTCAAGATTCCGGCGGCATGACGTGTGGAGTCGGCCTCACCTTCCAAGCTGCCACACCACACGCTCACCTGCCCAACGACCTTCACCATGCCCTCCACACTCCAACCGCCTCATGTCTCCCTCTACTCTGTCGCCAGCCCAGGCGCACGCTCTCTTCGACATCCTCGTCCACCACCAAACCTACGCCGAGATCGAGAACTTCAAATCCCCCTCTGCCATCGATCACTACGGCTACCCATTCAAGAAAGAGGAGGGAGTACAAACAGCGAGTCCCCTTCTGCAGAACCTGCTGAACAAGTTTGTCCTGAGATTGCCGGGTCTGAATACTATCTCGCTCGACTTCTGGCAGCACAAATGCCAGGCGTTGGTGGCAAAGCTCGCAGAAGCTGAATTGTCGGAAAGTTATGACAAGGGCGCTATTGGATCCCGGAAGACCCTGGCTACGGCTATTTCCGCCATATTGGAATATGTGGCCCGAGGAGTCCTCGGTGGATATCCCAAGAAAGAGAAGGAGACGACCGAAAGGAAGTATGATACCTCCAAAGCTGAGCATGTACAACAAGCATGGGAAGACCTCTTGCAGGAGATCATATACGAAGACTCATTGGATGAGCTGTTTGAGAAGACGGCCAAGACATCGAAATTGGAGGATCATTCGCCTTTGGTGCAGGGCGCACATGAATACATACTTCTGAAGTAGGACCATATACCTTCCTTCCATGCAGCACACACTAATACAGCGCAGCTTAGCATCTTTCATGCATCACGTCTTTGTTATGTCGCCCGACGGCCAATATCTCCTTAAGCTCATCGAGAATATCAATCGGCTCGTTCCATACATGATGATACGGCAGACGCTGAGAGTGGGAAACGCTGCAACAATGATAAACGGAATGGTGAGATTGGTCCTCACCAAGCTGAGCGTTGGGGCGATCACGAATTGGATGGGTCTAAGCAACAATGCCAACGATGGAATGAATTTGTTGCAGCAAATAATGTCCCAAGTAATGGCTTGGGATACTTCGGAGTTCCAAAAACGCGCCACAAAACTTTCCAAGACACCTGACGCTCCCTCAAAAGAAGCCTTCGAAGCCATAAAGTCTTATGTCTACTCGTCTCGCCCTAACCACGAATCTACTCGTGAGAAGAGTATTTCCGAGTCAAAATCCATAGTGACCGAGATTTTGGAATCCGCTTCCCCATCCATCGACATCTCGGATCTTTCCGACCATCAACATGATGTAGCACTCGAATACTACTCCACTCTCTTATCTATAAGAGACCGAGAAGAACTGACAAAGATTCTGTGCAAACTCCAGCCCGATCTCTTGACCTCTGCTATCCGCGATCTAGTCTCCGCATATGACCCCATCATCCGCTCCGTCCACAACGCCGTCGATCTGTCTGGCACCATAACAGACGCAGAGAACTTCATCACAGATCTAATCAAGACCAGCAAACCTAAAAACAAGAACAACGACACAGGTAGCAGACCTGGGAGTCGAAGCAACAGCCCAGCTCCGCATGCCAAGAACGGCCTCGAAAAGCCAGACAACGAATCGAATCACCTCCCTTCTGTAGAAGACTACGTAGCACTACTCCGGAAACACATCCCTTCATCCCACAAATTCCTCCATCAAGTTGCGAAAAACGCCCCAGAGCTCACAGATCAGTGGCGCGAGTACGCCAAAGCATGTGTAGCCGAATTCCGTGAACCGTCAACTCCACCAACGTCCTCGCTTCCCAGTCCAAAAACCAACCACGACAATTCGACATCAGATCCGACACCAACCAAATCTTCCGAACCTGCCGCTGGAGCTCTTACGCCCATCCTCAGTACCCTCTTTACCACGCTCCCTACCGAAACCCAAGAATCGGTGTTGCCCCTACTAGATCATCATTCCAACCATCTTTCTCAGCTTAAGAAATCCTCTCTTCATCGTCTGAAATCCATCCTCTCACCCACCTCTCACAATACAACCCATGGACCCGGAATCTACCTCGTCCGCTGGCACGCCCTGCTTGATGCCACGCTGATAACACCAGCGACAAAATCAGGCAGAGTAAGGAGAGGTTGGGAAGTCAAGGGAGAGATGGATAAAGGCGGGAAGGTGAGTTTGATCAATGGAAGAGGTAGGAAAGGGAAGGGTACCAATGGCGATGGATTGGAAGGTGGTATAGGTAGCGCCAAGGATGAGAGAAAGGTGGGCAAGGAGGAGATTAAAATGGACAAAGTGGTAGAGGCGCTCGGCGAGCAATTCAAGGATCTTTTGAAGGGAATGGAGGTTATGGGACCGTCGGATTAGGCGCGATTTGGAAGTTTCTGGGAAAGTAGAGCAGCAGCGGGGTTCTGCGTGTGCCGCCATAAAGAGAGCATGGAATTACCCTATGGGAATTCGAAGAACTTGAAGAAGGAAGCATAGACATGATTGCATAGCAAGTATAGTACATGAAAAACCCTATTTCATAGTCGAACAATCCTTCAATCCGAAACTCCAGCTCCTCATAACCAATTGAAGGGTATCGTATCCAAATTTCCAGTCTACGCTACGCCCACCCATCTCACACTCTCCTTCACTCTTCGCCTCGAAACCACTAATTCAGATACATCTTCCCCGGTAAAGCGTCCAAATCCACCAATCTCACCCCTCCATCACCCTCACCCTCACCCTCATCACCCTCCCACCCAACACCCTCAACAGAGTACGTCCAAGCAACAAGCACCAACCTCGCGACTCTCACCACACTGCCCACATCCAACGGCAACGGCAGCTTCAAGATCAACTCAAGTTGCTGCCCCAGACTAAGCTCCGACGAGACGGACGATGCTGAAGGCGTCGAAGCCCCAGTCGAAGTGCTCGATCTCTTTTCAGCGATGCTAGCGCGATGACTCTCGTTGAGATTGAGATTGAGGCTGAGCCGTTTATCAGCGATACTCCAGCGCTTGCTAGATCTCTTCTCATGGAGACTGTTGCGGTGTGAAGCGAGACCCGAGTCACGACGCGAGAGAGACCAACTATGTCTTGGATGCGCACGTGTCGGAGCCGGTATCGATGCTTGTGAGGGTAGTGCGTTGTACTGTGGGAGCGCACCAGTCACCTCATCCCCGGAAGCCACCGGAATGGTGGTGCCGTAAGCATGACCTGGTTCTACTACTAGCTCGCCCTGCCCTCGGCCGAGTGCGACCAAGTAAGCCGCCTCAACCTCCGCTCTCATACCCTCCCTCACAGCATCCAGCACTTCCCCTCTCGCCATATCTGGCACGAGCGCTATTAATCTCTCGAGTAGTGTTATGTATCGACCGACCCTTGGTACGTTGTCTTCGAATCGCGCTTCCGGGTTTTCGCCAAGATTCTGCCGTTCTCGGATCCACCATTTTAGGTTCGTGTCTGAGAGAAGTGGACCGAAGAGTTGGAGATGTGGGGAAGAGCGGTGCACTTTGTGGATTAGATCTTCCAGGCGCTGGAGTAGGCGGCCGGAGGGTGCGCCACCTGAAGCGATGAAGCGGACCGTGTGGAGGAGAGGGGTGGAAGCGAAGGGTGTGAGACCGCCTGTGAATGGAAGGGCGGAGATGGCGGAGATGAGGGGAGTTGATAACGAGGGTTTAGATTGTGGTGATGTGGTGGCTGAGGAGGTGTAGGGAACGAGGGTGTAGTATGAGTTTACTTTTGAGGAGGAGAGACGGTCGAGGTATGTTAATCCCTTCGTAGGTTTCTCGAGGCGATCGAGGACGAGATTAGCTCCCGTCTTGATTGCTTTGAGAGTCTTATGGTCGAGGAGGATGGATTGGATGCTTTGATCGTTTTCGGAGATTGGAAGAGAACCGCAAGCGAGATGTTTTGCGAAGAGCGTGGAGTAGCCCGATCCTTTTGGAGGCTGTTGAGATAAAGATCCTTTAGCGTGCTGGAGTTGGAGAAGATATGTACCATCAGCTGCGGGTTCACCGGACAGGGAGATGCCGAAGGCACCGGCGGCCCGGACAGAAGGTTTCGGGATCTTGCTTTTCTTCTCGGTGGTGGGGTTGATGAGCTCGATCTGCATCCCAAGAACAAGTGCTAGTGAAGCTAGCTCTTCGGGAGCGACGGGTACCACGCTCTTGCCGTCGTGTATCTCCATACGCCTAAGGTTGTCCATCCAGGATGCATGGTGCCTAAAATCTTGGGTTCGTGGAGACTGGGATGATGGCAATGGACTGGAGCAACTGATTAACTCCGGTGAACTTTTCAGCTGGCGGATAGAAATCCTTCCTTTCTCGGAGAGATCCAGAGTATTCCTACGTGACGTCGACATCGGTGGCCGCGGTGGTTTTGGTCCCCTGGCTGACACGGTCCTCTTTAATCGATTTCGCCGGTCATTCATAAACTTGTAGAGATGAGACGGGTATGTTGCCCTTTCACTAAGTGGCTTGCTTGCCAGTTCATTGGCAAAGCTCTCGTATAGTGGCTCCCATGATGATAGAGCAGCAGGCCCAAGATGATATAGAGATATGCGTTCAAAAAGTAATGAGGAGTAGATACGTCCATCTCCGGCCTCGATGATAGCTGCAAGAGCAGGGACTTTTGGTAGAGAGTGCTGCTTTGATAACAGCCAGTGTCTCCACGACTGATCCATAGAGTAGGACGCGACGGCATCTTCTTCCGAGTATGAGTCCTTAGAATCTTTCATGATCCTAGAGTTAGAAGATCTCCGAACATGAAGAAACCTGATAACGACTATTCCCATGCCTGCTAAGCCAAGAATGATTGCAACGCTGGCAACTAAAGCTTTGATACGGTGGGAATGCATCTCAAAAAGAGCAGCGAGCCGAGAGTAATAGAAGTATGGAAATCGAAACAGAACCGGGCTTTGCACGGACCTGAGTCACACGCGGGGAAATAAGCATCAACAGCTGACATTCCTGCGGAAGGAGCGGAAGGAGAGTTGCCCAGCGGTATATTCGGGAAGCCACACGACTCACCAATAGCGCGTGGTGCAGGAGAAGTTTCAGAACATTTTTAAATTGTTGTTAAGACGAAAAGGATCCAGAGAAGCTGAAGAAGATTCGAGACATGTATACTAAGGCAATGACACGTACAAAGAAAATGAGCTTAGCGAAGATAAGCACCCAAATTGACCCACAAAGTACCAGCTGTAGATGATGCCAAAGCTTAGGCGACCCAGTTCTAGAGTCGCCTTGTACAAATCCGTCTCGGATCCAGTCCAGAGGATCGAAAGGATCCAGTAGTCGGTTTGAGACACTCGAGTCTGGATTTCAAAGAAATTCGATATAGGATCCGTCAGCTTCCGCCAGCCGAGCGTAGCGCTCTCTGATTGGTCAGTTTGGTGATAAAGCGCGCTCCTATGGGTTATATCCTTTAAAGCCATACAATGCAAACGGCTATGATCAACTAGTGAACACCGATCTCAATTGCTGAGCGACATCTGCCTGGTTCTCCAATTGTAGTTATCGTATAGAAGTCCTTGCTGCGTGGCTCCTCCTGCCAGTTCGGCTGTTGTTTCTTGGCGCAAAAGTCGCCAAGCGAAGGATTTATATTATAAATCGGTCTTGTTCTCATAACTTCGAACTAAGTTGACGCAATCGGTAGAGCTTCATGCCCTCAGCGATGAAATACCAGCGTTCGAAGGCCTTCCGTGAAGAGTCGCCATCTGTTAACAGCGGGAAGGCATAGCAACAGTCTTTTGAAAGGCCATGATAGACGAGACCAGAGGTCGAGCCATCATATACGCGATGATCATTCACGATGACCGGAAGTATTGGCGTTGACCGACTGTAGAACTACGGCTTGCGAATTTTAACATTACCTAGGTAGGGTCATGTGAGACTTGCACGTGACCGGAACTGCAAAGTTAAGGAGGACTTCGAGCATTCCACCCAGTTCAACACCCGAAACGCATCCTCCAATTTGACAACGCTACTCGTATCAAGATATCAGACCAATCTTCTTGAATTGCCACTTCCAAGAATCTCTTGCACTTTAATCAGCCTCCTCTGCATTGCACAGATCGACACTGGATGTTCAAATAGGAGAATGATGAGGATTCTTGTGGCGAAGATATTGAGGCACCTGCGAGACCATGCACTATATGCTTCCTCTCGGCTTAATGGTACAGTGGCCCTTTCAACGATCGATGGGCGGGCTGCCGCAGCTCCGATAAGGGTAATCCAGTAAAGAACGCCAGACATTTCACCCCAGATATTGCTCAAATCAGTCTTGCTCAAGGTTTCATACAAAATATCAGCGAGACGAAGAGATTGAAAGTTACTGCGAGCGGAAGATTCTTTCCGGCAGTCGGAATTTGAAAGTAGGGGAGTTTTGGCAGGATCCGACGCCTCTGAAAACGGCACTCGGTTGGTGATGGCTGTAACGTAAATGAGAGCAGCAATACGGCATGATTCATAGACCCAGTCTCCTGATACGGGAGTACCGGCAGTATATGCAGAAGGCGACGAGACCAACCGAGAGCGGATGTTGGCAACATCTTCTTCGAACCGTGTTGGAAGTGAAGCATATTGAGATATGCTCGGGCCATCTTTCCCGATGTCTTCAACTGTATTCAAAGCATCATGATAATTAAGGAATAGATCTGTTAGCTCCCGCATATCGCAGAGGAGCTCATACGTATGTTCGCAACAATGCTTGCTTCCGGCAATGGCGAGAAGATCCGAACGCGCAGAGTAGAGTGGCGATTCAGGAATGGCCGTGGACATCTCCGAGGGCAGTTCGGGAGATGGGTCGTAGTCTCGGAAGATCGAAAGCGGCATGCTTTCGCGTACGATGCAACCATGATTCATGAGTCTAGGTATGATGAGACTCACACGACCAAACGGATAGATGATGTTGTCACTTACAACGCGCATACATCCCTCAATGCTCCGACAGGAAGTGTATGCATACCACCTCGTTGAGTAACAATGCGTGCGATTCCCGATTCGTGGATAGCGAGAGTTGTCTCGTTGCACGTCCAGAGCTCTCCGGCAAACAAATGTAGGATAACGATTAATGTCATGTCTTCGACTTGGGTTGCAGTATCTTTGAGGCGGCGATTGATGAAGCTGATGACTTCTCCTTTGATCGTTACTGTACGCTCGCTGTCTCCGGCACAGCTGTTTTGCATATCCAGGAATGTCGAGACCAAGCATGTGGAGCTTAACAAAGCATGTGGGTGTGTGAATAGAAGCGGTATCCATTTTGCCATCGTTGCTGGACAGGTGAAGACCCTAGTACCTAATTTCAAACTTAGTATAGGGTACATCTCGCAATGTTGCTACAGCTGATATGCATGAGCAGCTCGACAGGAGGCTAACAGAATTAACTCTTCCTCAACCAATGGACGGGAAAAGCCGAATGCAACAAAGAGAAGAAACCTCACATCGTCGAACCAGAGCTAATACGGAAAGGCCGGGGTGCTCGAATTTTGGTAAGACCTCGAAGGGATCTACCCCATCTCCAAGTTGAGAAACGGCAGACCAGAAACGGTGTACGTTTCTTTCCTCGGCAGTCCCATTGTCTTTATGATCGGTTAAACTCTGAGGGGCAACTCTGTTTTGCTCAATGATCTGTAACGTTTCTTGATACAGAGAGATAGAAGTACGTTCTGGGAGAGCAAAAGAGGATGATTCAGAGTTGGAGATACCACTAGTGGCTGTGCTAGAAACTGATTGTAGCCAAGAGTAACGTTCTTTGAAGTCCGCATCTCTGAGATAGATCTTCTGCGATCTAGACATATACGCTTCTGGTGGGCCAGAAAAAAGACTTTTGGGTGCCACCAAGGGCGGTCGTTTAATAAGGATAGGTAAATGTTCCTCCAGAACCGGCGTCACCCCTAAGCTGTCTTTTGATGCATTCCGATTCTTCTTCTTCAGTTGATCAGTCTTGTACCGATATTGTATCATTGCTTGAGAGCGTATTTCTCGCCGTACAGCTTGGTCTCTGAACTGCTTCGGATCTGTGGCGGTCACGAATTGTAGAGTGGGAGGTCCAGCCGACTGCTTTCGCTTCCGTCGTGCCCTTCGCTGAGGAGCCGGCATTATGGAATCCATGGCTGCTCTATTCAAACTATCAGCGTCCTCAAAAACTTGGGGCAAATCTGGTCCAACACTATACTATTATTGATGTGAAGAAGCTCCCTTTCATAGGCTAACTCCCGCGGTAGCGATGATCAGTAGAGCGACGCGTTACAAGAACCCCCAGACGTTAAAACCAGCTCATCGGGCAATAAGTTTCGCCTGTCATAGGGCGCACGTACGAATGAAGAGGGCAGAAAGAAGGCAGAAGCTGTTGAAGATGCGTGATCAATATTCCAATCCCCGCGACGCTAAAATCGGCCCTTTAAAGGCGGTACGTAGAATACACCGGGCAGCGGACCTGAATTGCATGACTCGCCATTTACGCCGCATCGGAGGAGAAGTCGTTACAAGTGATTGATGGGCGGTGATGTGCTGGGTGCTTACTTTTGGTGCATGAACGATGTTACACCCGGCACGCGTTGTGCCTCTTAACGGTAAGCCTACGGCCCCTGCAGATGCCAGCTCGGGTTCGGGACCAACCAGAACACGATTACTTGTCCTCTTTTGCTTTTTGCTGACGCTGACGTGGATCTGCTCAAGGGTAGACTTCTTCTCTCCTTGAATTAGCTCTAGGAATCCAAAGTTAATATGATGCGGAATCGAAACCAACTTATGCGGTCTCCAGCCGGAACATGAAAATATCTTGGGTTGATTTTAGTGAGCAGCTAAGGCGACATAGACTTTGCCACTTCAAAAGCATCGTGGCCGCCCATAACCTTTATCAACCATCTCTGAAATCGATCGTCCTTTTCAATGCCAAGACCCCGCACCGCTAAAGTTTGACCTGTTTGTATGCTGACTGCACTCCGCGAAAATCGAAACTCCACCACCTCCAGTGCATCGCCGTTCTCACAAACCTGCGTCCTCCAGAATAGCATCTCAACATCTTTCGGCTTTTGAGCCCATTGCATACCGCTGGCTGTATGCCATGCTACATGCGCCGCTTGTCCATGTGTTCCTGTTCTCTGTCCTCCGTCCTCCTTTCATCGCTCGGAACTCCTTCTGGCGGCACTGGAGGCGGAAAGCATTCGATGATTGAAACCTTTGATGAGTTGATAGAGTCACTAATAGTCACGCAGAAGTTGGCTTCAGATCTCTTGCCTTATGACAACCTATTTGTCTCATCATCCGAATTCGCAGTAGTCGCTTCGCTCACTCGCAGGTTAATTGCAATCAACTGCGATGCTTCCCTACGTTTCGAGGAGATTGGCACTCTGCACATCATGGTTTGATTAGATTTTGTTTGGTCGTACCCAATTTCTGGTCCACGTTTTCTATCGTTGACAATCTTTCTTCACTTCACACTTGTTCTTCTTTCCCCACTTCACACTTGTTCTGTTTTCCCAAAAGTTACACGTTAAGAGTCAAAATTCATACCGTGGCTCCACTGAAAGAAACCAAGGACTAACAACAAAGAATACTCATAGCACTTTCAATTGGCCGATTTCCTACCATACTAGATGATTGCAGGCTCTTATCTTAAGGAACGAGCTGCATGCCTAGGCATCTCAAACTCACTGACTGAACATCCAGTACGCACCCTTCGCGAGCAACGCCATCGCAAACCACTTAGATGATTTTGCCCTCGTCGGGACCAACGAAGACCCAGTCGTCCTCGTCCTCCTCGGCACCACGCTCATTGTCACTGAGAGGAACCTCGATGTAGTCGTCCACTACAGCTTGCTTCTCATTGCTTATCTTCGCGTAATGCCTCTCTGCTAACTTTTCTTCCATTTTGCGGTCCATCACGGCTTGCTGCTGCACCAACAAGGATTGTTGCTGCCTGGCTATACGAGCTTGGATCTGTGCTTCAGACTTAGGAACGAGTGGAGGATCTTGCACCTTCCTCGTTGTCTTTGCAGCTGAGATATCCGCCTTAGTTCCTATGCAACCATCAGCTTCAAGTCTAAGGTTACTGATAGCATACGACTTACCGACTCGCCGACGCTTCTTGCCTTTGCCCTCCGTAGCCTTTATATCCGCTCCAGTAGTCGCAGAACCAGTTCGTGTTGACATTACCTTGTTGTAAAGTTGAATATCTCTGTAGGAAATTTCAATGCTGTTGTACAAGTTTTTGACACCAGCTACATCCTGCTTGCTTGGCCACCAATCACTAACGAGTTGCCTAGATGAAGTTAAATTTTCCAAATGCGACTTCGAGAAGGATTCCCAATCTTACCAGAGGTCCATTTCATCAACAGACTTCGCTTCCTCTTTACAACAGATAAACCTGCCTATTCTGACAAGCTCCCATCTGATGACTACTTCTCGATGCTTGTCGATTGGGAAGTTTAGGGAGTTTGCATTTCGCAGACGATGAAGGCTGACACGAACGGATTCAGGTAAACCCTCCAGGTACTGCTCATGTATCGGATTCTGGATTCTGGATTGGCTCGGGGTCTCCAACCCCAGCTTATGAACAGCTTTTACAAGCTTGTCATCAGTATCATCGGGCGCAACTGTCTTCTCGCAAGCCGCTTCACCGGAAGGTCCTCGAAGTGTCGCCTCAGCCTGCTTATTTGACGACAGAGCTGAGTCGGGAATTGGATCCAGCAAGGTAATTTGGTCGTACATCCTCCGGACTGACTTGCCTGTCTCTGTTTTATCCGGCCAATAATGACGAGTAATATATGCCCTAAGGTGTGTTAGTATTCCATGATACCAAAAGAGCCGCTCAGCATTTCATGGACTTGTCACTTACCAAATCTGGTCCTCATGGCAATCTCGGTAATCCTTGCGAATATGGTTCCCAATCGCAATCAGCTCTTTCTGTCGAGCCTCTAACAGATCCTGCATGACAGGATATTGTGCCTCGGTGGCATCCCTCAGTCGACAAAGCTTATCATAAACGGGTTGAAGCCTCGCACTGATGTATCCGGGAGATAATTGGCTCTCCTTGAGGTGCTCGGATGCAAGCCCTGAGTTCTCCTTGGCGTTGCTCGTGGACATGGTTGATTGGAAGAAAGGTTGTTGGTGTAAAAGCTTGGGGTTTTTTGGATCGAGTTTGATGGGAGGGACTGTACGTACGTGGTGGCGTTTTATATGCGCTGTAAGTGGTGATTCTGTGACTTACGGATGCAGGACCTGAATCACGGCACAGCCGACCTTAAATCAGTGAATGAACGCAATTCACACTATGGCTACCTCGAGTTGACAAATATTGTCACCTACATGCCCAGAGTAAACATTTAGCGTTATTTGGCTGCAGCAATCTGCCTTTGGGATGCTTGCAAGTGATACATGGTATAAGCAAGATTTTAACAGGTTTGACCAAGGAGCCTTGTTCAATTTCATTGAGCTAATATTTTACATGATGTAGACCTCGGTACTTTTCACGACAACAGACTCTCCGGTCATTAATAGAGCCTCGTGTTTTCCAAAACCACATTCTCGAACTCATCGACTCGCACTCATTACTTGAAGCCGGTCCCGCATGACCGGATGAATCCTACTCCGCCTACCTGATCGTTCCTTCGTTAATGCCAACGAAAACCCACTCTTCTTCATCTTCCATCCTGTCTAATTCATCCTCTAGGTCAGGAACGTCGACATACTCTTCGAGTAGCTCTTCCGTCTTGGTGATTCCGAAGAGCCTGCAATTTGCTTCGATGAAGTCCACCGGATCTTGGAAAAGCTTGCGATCCAGTCCGAGTAACTCCCGCTCTGCGCTGGCGTCGCGAACATGGCTGCAAGTTGTAGCATCCAAGGTCACAATGGACTCGGAAGCTCCTTCAGTCGCATAATTCTCATACAAAGTTTTGATACGATCTGCATCCAAATGTTCGCTAGGCCAGTAGTTGCGAGCGACAAGACCCCTGGACGCAATCAGCTAATATTCATGTGCGCAACAAGACCTCATCTTAATCTTACCAGAGCTCCATCACAAGATGTGGTCGCGTTTGAAATCGATCACAGATAAACTTCCCCACGGCTAGAAGTTCAGCTCTGAGTATTGGCAATTGCTCATGTTTGAGAGGATAGTTCTCTGTGTTGGCTTCCATCAATTGCCTTAAGTGGTCGCGCACAGGATGAAGGCGTTCTCTCAAGTAATCATCAAGAGTCCGTTTTCGTGGTGTTGGGGCTGCACCCGTAGCTGATACGCTTTGCGAAATTCCCTCGGATTGCTCGTCTGCAGAGTCACGAAAATTCTGATTCTCGGACATCGCGATTAAGTCGAGCTCATTCACATCCAGAGGAAAGGCCGTTGATGTGAAGTTGGAGGGGTGGTTTGGGTGGTGAGAATCCGAAAGTGTTGTTCTACCTAACCTTGGTGTGAATTCGACAGTTTTTATAATTGGTGACCAGACTATCTACGAACCGTAGGGCATAGAATCACACTTTCGCCCTCCCAACCGGACGCTTTTAGTCACGCGGAGCGGGTTGGTCCAGGGCCTCTTCGGAGCATAATTCACTCTATACCTCAAACTACATTTGTGATAGCGGTGAGTTAAATCTGATATCATTCTACCACCATTCGCTTTTGATTTGAACTAATGGTTCACTATGACCTAGGCTTGGGCACCATTATCTATTGGAACAAAGCTTGAATACATGGCAACATCCCTAGAATTAGGATAACCAACATTGTACTGCCACTACTTTGCCGATGCTACACTTAACAATGCGGCATTCTCGTCAAGACAAGTCTATACAAAGATTTGCCGCAAGCAAAAAGACCAAGTGTGTGCTGAGTGGAAGTTAACTGACTTGACCTAATTAATGGTCCCCTCGTTGATACCAACGAGAGTCCACTCTTCTCCATCGAGTGGCTCCGTGTCATCCTGGACCTCCTTCAACTTCTCCTCAGCAACCTCAGTCGTAGGGTTCTGCTCGTCCGTCTTACGTCCTTTCTCTGCTTGTTCGCTGCCGTTTGCGCCTTTATCGACTTTGGGCTCCTCTGTACGGCTGTTAGCTTTACTTGCAAGGTCATTGCTACGAATCCCTCGAACTTACCCTGCACGAGATTTGTCTGCGCGATCGTGTCTTTCGCCCAGCCTTTGAATTTGACCTTACTCTTGCTTGAAACCTTCCCTTGCGGATAGCCAGTTGGTGGGCGAGCCGGAAAGCAACGCCGAACCCGGGGGGACTCATCTGCCTGCGTGTACACGTCAGACTTGCTACATTTACAAAACGCCAAACAGGTTAAGGAGACTTACCTCGGGATTGTAATGACCATGTGCGACAGGTCGACCGTACGACGAGGCGCGACCCACTCCGGCGTGTGGATTCTGGTAGCAATTGGCTGTACCAGCAGCAGCATGCATGCTGGAAGCGTTGTTGGCTACAGTGCGAGGACGTCCTATGAACGAAGGAGAGTCTTCCGGCTCTGGCCCGAGCCACCAGCCTGTGCCGTCGGGATTTCCTACCGTGAACATTTTTGGGTGGGTTGTTGTTGGGTTGTTGATCGGGATGGCGTTTTGTGCAGCTAATGGTTAGGTGTTTTTATGCTCTTTTTGTGGGGAATTTGGTCACGCGGAAGGCAGCTGCAGATGAATGCAATTCATGCACCACAACATGGATAGAATCGTATAGTAAGAAGCTCTATGCCTGACTTGGATTTGATGAATAGAATTTAGTTATAGACTAATTCAATAAACAGTGACACCACAACTCTCTTGCCACATGTCATCCTGGGGGCCAGTTCATCAGGCAAATTCATTTAGATCGAAGACGTCCCGAGAATGAATCAATGGAGCAATCCATCTACTAGATGAAACAGGCATCGGCGGCGTTCACACAACGCCAGTCCTCCTCACTACCCGACTCACTCGCCAGTTCATCTTCTTCCTCGAAATCTCCATCATGGCTAGCATCCGAACTGTTGACGCTCTCATTGCTCCACTCATCATATGTTGTTGTTGAAGTTTCTGTATTCAGAGTGACAGGGGCGTCATCCGAACTCTTGATTGAAGCGCTCTTTGGAGAATCTGCGATGGTATAAGCCGCCTTTCCTAGTTCGTAAGAGCCGCATGAATAGTAAGTACCTCTCATAGTCTGGGACTGCTTGGTCTTCTGAATTTTGACTGCGGTTTGCTTTACTTTGAATGACCATCGCGCTCAGGAGCTTTTGGAGTTGAAGATTCTTTAGGACCTCGGACCATACCAGACACACGAAGATTCTGCTTGCCGTCAGTTTTACCAGAGCCTTCCAAGCTGCATTTCCCTCCTTAGCTGGCCCTCGTGAATAACAAGGGCTACTTACAACTTGTTCGATCGTAGGGCTGGTTTCCTGAATGCTCAGAAAAGCTACAGAAAGGCGATGCTCCTTGTGGCCCGGCTTGAAGGACGTTGAGTTGAGGCGCAGACCGGAAGGTTTTGGAATAAGCTTGGGAGTACTGGGGTCGGGTTTTAGTCCACCGTAGCCGTGTGGGCAAGTCTCCTCGAAAGCAATGGAGAAGAGATTGCATCCGCAGAATGGCAACCGTGTCACATAACCAGGATGAACTGGTTGCGATTCATCGCCAGGCTCGGGACCCAACCACCAACCAGTACCGTCGGCATTTCCGATGGTAAACATGTCCCTGATTGATTTGTAATCGAGAAACTGACGTGGTTAATGTTGTAGCGTCGATGGTGTTTCTATAGTCTCGAAAATTGGGCATTTATATAGGCCTCCCCGCCAGCTGCCGGGTCACGAAAACTTCGTTTGAGAATGGCATGCAGCTTGCAGCTAATAACCGACGGGATACACAGGTCCGCCTCTTCAAATCATGCTGCAAGGGCCAAGGTAGCTTCACGGACGATGCCACTGGCGCAATCGTGCATGTTTAGAGCCATCACGAGGCGGGAAGGGGGCAATTTGAGGCTGCATCGAGCTTCACCAGCCACCAAACAACATATACCATGTTATGGCTTGCGGAAAGTACTCCAGGTAGACGCAAAACAAGGCTACAGACCACAATAGCTAAAGATTGATGTTGTTGGTTGAAGGTCATGGCTCCCCGAGTCGAAAGGTTGGGAAGCGGGACGCCTTGATATATGCGTTCTTTCAATTTGCTACGAACACTTTCCTAGTAGCCATGAGACTGGATCGGTCAGGAAGCAAGTTCAAACAAGTAGCGTCGAGGTCGCGAAGGTCCCAGGACACGCCGCGAAGATACAGCAGTTAGTTTTGGTAGCAGAGTAGCAACACTCGATCAGCAGGAGTGATAGTTCAAGGACTAAAGTCTGGGAGGAATTGCGAAGAAGGTCAGTCACAGTTCTTCAGAGCAGATATACTAACAATCAACTAGATCTCCCCGACTTCGGACACGTGCGTGGTGGAGGTAAAAGCAAGCATAATGTAAGCAAACTTTGAGCATTGTACTATGCAAACCATCTGGTGTAGCTGCAAAGCGACTGACTCGACTCGTTGACCCTAACCTCCATCCATTTATTGCTCAACTCACGTCAGAGTTAGCGCAGAACCATCCTCAAGGCTGCTCACACTGTGGGAACATTGATGTGAACACTTTAAACCTTGCACGAGCTAGGCATACACAATTTTCGAGCACCATTAATGTGGCATCCATTGGGGTTGGCGATTTGGAGAAATGCTGGGAGAAAGAAAGGTCAGCCACAACTGAGTAGAATTGACGTGCTGATGATGAGACAGATGAACTTTAATTGAAAGCATGATAATAAGCAACGTCGATGCGCCCCGGTAACTCGGTTTTTATCTCCTGTGTTTACATTACTACCAACATCCATAATTCATCGAACCTACAACACCGCCGCTTTTGAAAGATTATAAGACTTTTGAATTCGTTAAGAAAATGAAGAGAAAGTGTTGGCAAGAAAACTTAGAAGATCAGAATGATGCCGAACTATAACGCCGTCATCGAGTATGTCCTATTGCCAGGCCTGGGGTATCGAGGGATGGTCCGAGGTATCCATCATGGAGCGGAAGCTGTAGTGGCCGCACCACTAAATACCTCCGCAACGCCGGAATCAGAGGGCTGCAGATAATTGGATGTGTTCTTGCTGGACATTGAAGAGCCATCCTAGCTCCCAGATATGAGAAGGTGCATGCCGGGCACAACCTACGGAGGTCGAAGTACTCACTCGCACCACGGCTCTAAAATTCCTCTTGACGGGACGAATCCATGACTCGGGAAACACCTCCGTCAGTACGTCAACCCGGAAGAGAAAATCTGTCTACAGATTAGCACTGCGCGCAGGGCAGACGCGGTCTATCTACGAGGCAGCGCTCATAGTTGGGAGTACTTACCTTATTCAGGCAAAATTTAACTTTTATACTACAGCTACTGGACTCAGCAACGAATGGGAACTTGGAGATGTCCGTCCCGCTCTATGGCCTCCTCCGCTGCTATCCACGTCCATTCTTCATCTCCAAGAGGAGCGACAGGGTAGTCTATCTTACTATCAGGATCGGGCGCAGCACAGATGCAGGACTTCTTCGGCGGATAAGTGAACTTACCTTCATCTTCATCAAAGTAATCTTCGATGGTGTGGACACTTAGCCCCGTAAGACTCACATCTCCCAGACTTCCAAAACTGCCAACGGTCCCGTAACTGGCTTTACGCGTATAGTTCACTTTTTGCCCACTTCCCTCGGAGGGTCCCGCAGGAGCATCTATCCGCATACCGAAAGAGGTCGGCCCATTCTTGCTAAGAACCACAGTCCGGGCCTGCAAGGCGTTGTCGAGCCAGCTCTGCAAGTACTCAGGATTAACCTGGACCACCTCCCTTCGCGGGTCGGAGAAGGGCACCATGATCGGGTTTGCAGTACCCTGAACATATCCCACGCATTTCAGTGGATGCGCTACAAACTCCCATTGCGCCAGAGGCGAGCCGTTGCGCTGCATTGACGAAGCGGTGATGCGGCGGGCTGATCCCGGGCGCGGAACGTTGACGGGTGTGGTTGATTTAAAGTTAGGCGAGGCGGACGACCTAACTATAACCGACGAGGGTGATGCTGTTGCACTGGGTGGAGAACTAGAGCAAGGAGAGGAGGAAGAGGTGGGGTCCGCTCCCGCTCGGTTGACTATTTGGACCTCACGCGCAGTCTTGAAAGCTTGCTTTGCGAGATCCTTTCCATGGCGGACCCAAGGGCGTGCATACGAGTGCACGTTCTGGAAGATGGTAGGCATTTCCACAATGTTAGACAAAGTACGTATAGAGAGTTTTATGATCAAGTCGCTGACTTTTAGATCGCGGAAAGGCTTTTCGTTAGAGAGTTCACGATGCAGTTGGTTTTCCACGATGGTGTAGAAGAAGAAGAGTATAAGGCGAAGAGGATATTTTATAAGCCGTCAACTTCCTACAACGTGTGTTCCCGGTCGCTGATCTACTATGCATGTCACCCAGCTTCATGTTGATCCACTCATTTCATTACAAGTGTCACCTCGAATTCACGATGGCGTTCGCCATCCAGGTGCTACGAAATGAGTGAATGCGCCCCTTCATAACTGGAACTTTCGGATGAGAAGTACGAATCAAGGGAATGAGAAGCTCAGTAAGAGAGACTCAGTAACTAACAAATGCACAGTGGGTTATATGTATGTGCACCATGATATGTCGATGGGTTAAGGTAGGACATGTTCAGCTGTTCGTTTGAAGGCGAAGCTATCGTGGCAGCGCTGAGGCCCAGAGGAGACAGCAAAACTCAAACGCTGACGTTACTACATAGATGAGCAATACGATACCATGATGGAGGGGTAGGATATTGCACCATTGTTGGTAATTACTGATAGGTACCATCGTAGTCCTACGAATAGCAGTTTGCTACAGCATACCCATTAGTGTGCGATCGAACAACTTGACCGCGCCAAAACTACCCATCAACCCAGCTTCCCACATCGCCCCCCAAACCTAATTCTCGATCGGTTGAAATATATACCTTGACCACTAGCATATGCTAGCACATAAATCCAGTTGTACCAAGTTCCCACCTTAGTAGCGTCTGCTTAGGTCTGGCGCGGGAACACGCCAAACAGCAGTATCACTACTTCTTCTTCCCTTTCTTTTTGAGGGGTTGCGTAAGCTTCTGTTTGAACGGCTGTCCGTTTGTTGCAGCTGGAACATGCGTGAGCTTGACCCAACCATCACGCTCCACGGGCGGCGGTGTGTCGCTCTTCACCCTGCAGTAATCAAAGTCGGGTTCTAAGGATAGAGAGCTGAAGTAGAGATCGGAGTTCACTAGACGACCTTTAGTAGCTCGTCAACTCGCTTGATGGCATAAATAGAAAGTCTCTTACGAGAAGCTTTCGAGCTATCGCTCGACTTAGCTGTTGAAGAAGTACTTGAGGGCCAATCGATGTCCCTAAAGTCGCCCCTTAGGTCCATCTTCTCGGGCTCAGAGCACTCTGACCACGTTGCTTCAGACTCAGAGTCATGGTGCATGAGTTGCTTGTTGCCATTGCTTTCAACTGGCATGGTCTCAGCAGAGGGTGTCGAACCAAACTTAGGATTACCTCGTGGCGCTCTGCCGTTAGTCTCTAGATCCTGAGCAATTTCCAACTTGCTCGGCCATTTAACATTAACCCACTGCTTCCGGATAGGCTCCTCTCGTTGGCGGAAAGGCTTTGACACCTCAACGGAAGCTTGCTGAAAGTCCATGTTAGAAGATGAGCGTGTAAGGCCAGGAGATTTCTTGCTGCGAGTTCGGCGCTTTTTCTTCGTTGATGGTTCTTTCGGAGTAGAATCCTTGGTTGGAGGACGCTTCTTTCTAACGGGAAAGTGTGGCATTGTGTGTTTGGCTGTTACCGAGGAGAGTTGAGAAATGGTTGTTTGTTTGGAAAGCCCGAGTTAGAACATGATAGAGAAGTTGGTACTTTTATATAGACTGGGGATTTGACAAGCTTGAAAATGGACATGAAGCAATCAATGGAATCTGAAAAGTATAGCGGGTAAGCGCTGGTATTGCGAGGCTAACCGCGGTCATGAGATTAGTGCAATGGGTAATTCATTGAGGCCAGCATACACTATCACCTGAAGCCAGTGCGAATATGAGCTGTTAGTAGAGTTCACTAAATACCTTACTAGTGAGAAGCCATATGGTACCAACTATGTGTGTCTTGGTCTCGTTTTGAAGACGCTTTCCATCCTGAGCTGTCGAGAGTGATGAGTCTTAGAGAAAATAGGAGCTTCCCCTGGAAGCCCCCAGTTTTTTCGCAACCTATCTCCGCAAGGCTTCCAGGCATTGATTGCGTTGATATGGCCTGCATACCGACAAAGTGGCACAAACCCATGCAGCGAGGGCTACATCACGTGATCAAATCACCAAAACCTACTGCGTGGTAAGCGGTCAATATTATAGCTGAAGCGACGTCAGAAAGAAGGAGACGAGAGCTTGTTAAGAACAGTCTATAGCCAGACATTCGTCTGGGTTGCATATTCCAATGAGAACTGCGATTCGGACGAAAAGCGGACTGTAGCGCTTCTGGACTTCAAATGGAGGCAGCCCCGTACTACGGCCCGACGCAGATCCTTTGGTTGCTTTTCCCGGTCAGAGTCAGAGATTACGGTTCGGCTGGATTATCAATAATCGCCGTCTCCACTCGGAATTCCGGAAAAGTTCTGATTGGGCTCGCTTAACAGGAAACATCAGCCTTACATGATAACGGTAACTCGTACTTCAACTCATTCGTTCCTTTACCCTCACGTCGTGTTAGATAACGTTGGCGCAGTCGTGCATGTGTACGAAAGCTCAGGGCAGCAGCAGTGATGACATCTGACGAGATGACTCATTCTACTAGCTTGATCTCTATCCGATGTTAATAGGATTTACTGTACTACATCCCAATGGCAATGACCTCGGAATTCCGGGATGCTCACTGTTTTTATGCTTTTCATACCTGATTTCAAAGCTGACTATTTCAAGGATGAATTTGTGGATCCATGGGTCAGAATAGCAGATCGTATCCGCATAATCTCTCAGCCCGGAAATGGCGACATTAACGCCGAGTCTGCATAACGTGTACCTTTCAAATTTCACCAGTTGTTGCTTTCTTAGTCATACAGGCAGATAGGATGAAGTACCCACTCTTTGGGACCTTTAAAAGACCTCTAACCCCGAGGCAACCGCCCTTCATTGTCATATTTCCTTCTTCAACTAGCAACCATCCTCGATTCCTACGCGCAGGATCATGTTGGACTTGATTCGTGATTCAACGTTCGGACAGCTAATCCAGCTCATACGAAGCAAGGAACAATATTTCGTTGACGAAAGTTCCACTTTCGAGCTGCCATTCCCGATCCCCGAGAGCTCTCCAAAGGCAGACAACGTCGATGGCCTCACCGCAGATGGCGAACTATCTGCCTCTTCCGATACGGATGATATCGACAAACATGATCGAACTCTACATCCCGTCAAATCATCTGACGGCAAGATCCTGGTTGGGTGGTACAGTACCGACGATCCCGATAATCCCCAGCAGTGGAGTTTGAAGAAGAAATGCTTTGTGGCTTTCGTCTTGTGCATCTACACCTTCGTGGTATACGTCGGCTCTTCAATCTATGCGCCAAGCGAGCAAGATATTATGATTCATTTTGGTGTTGGGCCAGGCACTGCCGCCTTGGGTCTCAGCCTCTACGTCGTGGGTTACGGAGTCGGACCTATTCTCTGGTCTCCGTTGAGCGAAATCCCGATCATAGGGCGCAATCCACCATACGTTCCAACCCTTGGCCTCTTCGTTATATTCACCCTTCTTGGCGCAGTCGTCGACAACTTCCCTGGTCTGCTTGTTTTGAGATTTTTGCAGGGTTTCTTTGGGTCACCATGTCTGGCCACGGCTGGTGCTTCATTCGGAGATCTCGTAAGCTGCTTAACTACGATGCTTTAGTTGTTAACTAACATCCACTAGTTTGCGCCAGTGAAGTTGCCGTATATAGTCATCGCTTGGGCAGCTTCCGCAACCCTTGGTCCCGCGCTTGGGCCCATTATTTCCGGCTTCAGTGTTCAAGCCGAGGACTGGAGATGGACTCAATGGGAGATGCTCTGGGCTTCGGGGCCAATGTTTCTCGTCATGTTCTTCTTCTTGCCGGAGACTTCAGCATCGACTATCTTACTGCGGCGTGCGCGCCGCCTCCGGCGAACTCTGAACAATCCCAGCATACAAAGCAAATCCGAGATCGACCAAAAACATCTATCCCCCAAAGAAATCATCTTCGATGCTTTGATAAGTACGAGTTCCTCGAATCCTATCAGCAACTAAAGTCAGCTAACGTATCTTCTCAGAACCATGGGAGCTCAACGCGCTTGATCCCGCCATCTTATTCTCTACTGTCTACAGTATGCCCGAACCAACAAGGCTGACCGTATGAATACTAATTCTTCTCCAGCTGCGCTTCTCTACGGTATCTTTTACTCCTTCTTCGAATCCGTGCCGCTGGTTTTTCCTGTCATGTACGGATTCAACCTCGGACAGTCGGGCCTCGTCTTCTTGTCGGTACTTATCTCCCTCATCATTCTGGCGCCACTCTACGCCCTCTATTGGTACATGACCATCGACCGACACGTAGCGACCAAGGGTCTTGGGCGTCTGGAGGATTTATTACGCGTGGCTATCGTAGGCAGCGTGATGGTCCCTATTGGGATGTTCATGTTTGGTAAGTCCGATGTTTCCGCCTATCTCCACTTCAACCGTACGCCTGCTGACTTTCTCAGCTTGGACCTCAAACCCCTCCATTCACTGGATCGCTCCTATTATTGGCATCGGACTTACGGTAGGAGGTATCTTCTACATTGTGCAAGGTATGCTTTCCTCCCCCCTAATCACAATCTTCCTCGAGACCTCCACTTTAGAAGCGATTTCACTCCCTTAATTTTGCTTCCTCGCTCTTTACTGGTGACTAACCCTTTTACTCACAGGCCTTTTCCTCTACATCCCCCTCATCTACCCAACCTACACCGCCTCCCTCTTCGCCGCGAACGACGTCGCAAGAAGTGGTCTCGCTGCCGGCGCAATCCATTTCTCGCGACCCATGATGATCAACTTGGGAATTGGCAAAGGTGTCAGTATACTAGGCGGGCTTACCGTGGGATGCGCGATCATGTTGTTGGCTTTGTGGAGGTTTGGAGAGAGCTTGAGGGCGAGGAGTAGGTTCGCTGTCAAGAGCGAAGAGAAGAAGGAGGGTGAAGGTAGGGAAGAGAAGGAAGAGAAGGATGTAGGAACGGTTTGAGGGCGCCGCCGATGAAGTTCTGAGATGGCTTTGGATGGCCTAGAGATTGGAGTTCAAGGATTAGTGGTAGATATGTCACGGTGGAGCTATCGGGTCAATTTTTTCTGAACATGGGATAGAATTCAAATGTACTATTACTTCCTACTCTCTATCAAGAATGTCGTAGACCCTAACCATTTCCTCACGGATAATTCTCTTCAATCTACCTTCCTTCCCAGCTTTTTTGATGACCCATAGATGGACCTTGATACTCTATCGCTCCACCTCTGTGCCGACCTTGAGAGTCATACGGTAACGCGATAGCCTCCACCTCCCAAAACCTAAAAAAATAGAACGTGCAAGGGATATGCATTCATTCCTTATTTAGGAAAAAACATGGATGAGATCGCTACCGACATTACGGACAAAACTGATTGAGGAAAACATCCGACTAAGCAGAAAGTGGGCTGTCTTTAGCCTTTGTCGATCAGATCAGTCGACGTTTATAGGAGGGAGAAAGTCCTTAGGATCCCACGTGGCCCCAGTACGATGTCCATGTTGGCAGCTGGTATGTACTGGCCGGGGAAGCGCGCAGGCTTGCAAAAGATTCAATGATGATATACAGCCTCGCAAGGCCATACAGCACCAGAAGCGGCGATATAGCCTTCGACAGTCTCTTAGGGTCCACCTGTCCTTCTCTCCTCCTGCGCGCCATTAACATCCGTCTATTTCTACCCTCCTCAGATTTGATATCCGCCCTTAGACTAAGAATAGTCACAAGAGCCACCACAACGAGCGGCGTTACGGCAATAGTGATCGACGAAGCTCTCCATAGCCACTTCTCGGCAGCGGTTGGGAAACGGTAATTCCATGCCGCCAGATGGATACCAGCAAAGACGCCCGTTAGAAGTATATTGATCCACAGCCGCTTCGCTTTTGTCATGAAGTGATCGAGATTTTGTATTCCTACGAAACTAGGATCAACCCAGTCCCATAGGAAATACATCTCGTTGTATGCAGACGGATCCGTTGAGTTCTCGTCGGATTGACGCACGTCAAACTGATGGACCCAGGGTGGATTGGGTCCAAGGTCGCGTCGTACAGCCATGCCAATGCTATAAGGCTTGGAAAACCAAAAGAAGTACGCCAGAACAGCCATGGAGATAGATCCGGCTGTCAAAACTTCGAGTAGAGAGACGTCTAGAGACTGTGAGAGCCGAGTAATGATTTGTGCGACGACCCATAGAGCCTGGAAGCTGGTTATCAATTTGGATATCAGATTTGCTTTACTGAGCGCGCCGATTTCGATGTCGGTGGGCAGGGCTTGGCTGATTTCTCGCCCGGAGATTCCGCCAGTGTAGAGTGTTATCTCCATTTGGAGAGAGACTACCCGTGTGTTAAGGGTAACGGCACGACTGGCACCGTTGAGAGGGTCCTTCTTCTCCACCTCCCTCTGTCCCTCGAGAATAACACCCGATGATAACATCAGGAAGGCCTGCTGTAGGCTGATTTCACCATCTGAGAAATGCTCATTCCATCTCTTTCTCACCTGCCGTGCCGAGTACAGTTCTCGCATAGCCCGAAAGCAGATGATCTCCGGAGCTAGAATGCCAGCCAGGATCCATGGTGTTATTCGTTTCGCGGACTGGCGCATGGTCTCCGGTTCTCGGGGTATGTTGAGGTGAAGCACAGTGTAAATGCAGAGAAAAATTGTCGTAAGGCATTGCCAGAGAATCTGAATCGTGCCGCGGCCGCAGTTTGGATCGGCGACGAACCCGACGAAAGGTGATTCAGCCATCATTTGGGGCCAAAGCTATCTCCGCTTTGATGCTGGATAGTCACAATGAACGCGATTTTGCCCTTTTCTTTCATGAAATTGTAACGACCGGTTTCTCTATGCCAGGTACAAATGAGTGTCGACGGACACACAAGACATCAGGTCGAGGCGCTGAATTGCTAAAATAGTTGTGGGTGAAGGTTTTGGCCCCATCTCTTCCTTTTGGCCCCCATTGACACTTGGCGCTACCCGTTCGACTATGCAATGAAACATGAAACTTGCCACTCGGCCCCCATGCAATGTTGCTAACAAGCAAGCATCTCAAGACAGAAGGTCGTTGCTTGATCGCTTATGTTTTGCCATCTTGCAGTACCGTGATTGAGAGCTTATGTATGATTAACGCTTACGCGTGGTTGAGCTTTACTAAACTCTTCTTCCATCTTGCAGTATGCTTTCTTGTCACTTGCGTGAACTTTGCTTGCTGGTATATTTCCATGGTTCCATCTAATGTTAAGGTGTAAGTGACACCCCGAGGCTATCACCGAATTCTTGATGTTGACCTAGCTATCCCGTAGGCAGAGTACTGATTCAAATGGTAGTGCATGACGATTAGAGTGCTTAAAGGGTATCTAAATAGCTCATTAGCGTCGTCATCGTCGGTTGTTAGGTTTTAATATGGTGTTGAGGGTTTAGGAAGGCTAGAGGAACATTGAGAGGCCATGGCTAGGAATCCTCTGGGTAAATTTCGGAACGCGGTAAATTAGAATAGCCCTGAATGGGACTGCGATTAGAATTGTTTGCAACTTGGACTCTCACTTGCATTCAGCTCCGCATGGTACAGAAGATTCTGGGCGCGAGAGTCGTTGACGGTATTCAACCACAAGTACGCCTCGAACGCTTCCAGTTCCATCCCACTAACATCACCTAGGCAACTCCCATCCACTTGAAAAAATATTTCCCATATCTCTTCCTCAACAGAAAGAGCCTCCTTGATAAGCTCATACAAAGGTGTTTGCTCTCAACATCAACCCCAATTTTCTTCTCTAAAAAGAGTGGGCACGGTCCGCATACCCACTTCAATCCCGAGACACCAAATTCTCTTACCATCTCAGTCTGTCAATATGTACGGCCCATATGCGCACCATCTCACCACTTCCTTCGCCCTCTCAAATTCCTCTCTCGCCAACATCGACGACATCATCAACTCCCACAGAATGCAACACCCAATGCATCACATCTTCGCTACCATGACGCCCAACCAATTCTTCGCCTACCTAGAAGAGCGACTGAGAGGTGAAGCCAAAGTCACCGAAGCCGAAGGAACCGCAGCCAAAGAAACCACAGCTTCCAACGCATCCCTAGAAGACCGTGTTGTTGTCGAAACCAACACCACCGCCGCTGAAGAAAGCGTAGCCAAGGAAATCACAGCTTTATCCACCACTGTTCACCCCAACTTTAAGAAAATCAAAACCAAGGTTGACTTCATGGTGAAAGTTTGGCTGCAGAATGTACGATTGGGGGAGGCGCCCGGAGAGGTTGCTGGTGGAGCGGGCAACGACATGAAGGCCGGAGAGTCTACGGACGGGAAACAAAAGGTAAGCAAAGCGGATCTGAAAGCGGAGAAGCGGCGGGATGGGCTCAAGCGTTTAGCGAGGGTGATTGAGGCGACGAAAGCGATGGATTGGAGGAAAGATGAGGGACGTTGGAGTTCACAGGGCAGTGATGAGATCGAGGTTGTCGGTGACGAGGGTGAAGGAGCGGAGGGTTGTGGCGGGGACGATTAGGCACGAAAGCCAGTTTTGGTCGACCGGAAAGGAGGTTGTTGCAAAGAAGTCAATGAGGGCGTAAAGTAAGTACTTCCTCCTCCGTGTCTTCCTTCTTCTTCTCACCAAACCCCATCGCACTAAGGCACCGCACATGGCATACCGTCGCATTGTAGGGATAGGAGTCATAGGACACATGAAATCAGTTGGTATCTTGTATTGAGCGAAAGCTGGTAGGATTGTAAAGAGGATTTGGCTAAACACAAATGAGTGTTGGATCGACTTGATCTTTCCTTAAAACGCCTTTCAACTCTGGTTGCTAGACGCTCCTGTCGCTTTTGTTTCCGACAAATCCATGCTTTACCAATACAATACACACTTTTGCTCCCAATCCTCAGAGTCGTTGCTCGAAATGGGGCGAAATAAACCAATCCACTAGAGTTCACCTAGAGAGTAGGTTCAAACCACAACCCCACCTAC